>STHD01007999.1:0-20514 GCA_016170015.1 Anopheles longipalpis | reverse complement strand
TACTATCAAAATCTGATCGTCGGTATACTGACGTACGTGAATGCGGTTTCGAAAATGCTCGACAAGCTAAAGGAGGAAAGCTCCGACGAAAAGATACCGCTTTACTGGAGGGCCATGCTGAACAATTGTTACGACATTCTGGAAAGCACCATCTCGTTGCTTTCGGCCGATACGTTGATTATTGTCGTGCATGGATTGCTGAAGCATCGATTCTTGATGGTACGCCGGAAGGTGATTGAGCTGTTAAACAATAAGCTACAGTACAAGCAGGATTATTTCAACAGCAACCATTATCCGGGACTGCTGAAACTGTACGATCCACTGATGACGCTGGTGCAGCACATGTACGAGGAGGAAAATGTCGTCGGTACTTCGTTCGAGCGAATGGTGATCGTACAGCTGAGCTACATTGCCGTACGTCACCTGTCGAAGATATTGACGCAGCACGACACCAGCAAGGTGCAATCGGTGCTGGAAATGCTGATGGTGGAGCTGCACGGTTACAAGAAAAATCCCAACACACAGATACTGTCCTCGCTGATACTTTGCATTGGCGAGCTGTGCAGCAACCTGGGACCGTATTCCATCAACTATCTTCCGCAGTTTATGCCGATGGTGAACAAGTTTCTCGTCGCCCAGCTACAGTCGGATGATCCGTTCGATATTCTCACCTCCAGCATTGTGCTGCTAACGGTGAAGATTGTCGATACGCTGGCACGGTTCATTTCGCCGTATCTAAAATCGATGCTCGTCGGTTTGACAAAGTTGCACGCTATGATCGAGGAAAAGAATGACCCTCGGTTGGGAAATATGCAGTCGCGCTTGGTGATGATTTGGGATAATGTTTCGAGCACGATCGCACCACGCGTACTGCTGCCAGCGATTGAACAATGCTACCACAAGCTAGTGGAAACGGGTGAGCTGAACGCAATCGGTCCACTGATGGCACTTCTCTCGACCATGTTCACAAACATGAAGTCGAGCAACTTCACCGCTATACGTAGCGAAGTGACGGAACTGTTCCTGACCGCACTTCAGTTCCGGTGTTACAATTCGTCCAAGGAAACCTTTACATTGACGGCAATCGATGCAGCCGAAGCGCACGTTATAAAGGCGTTTGTGGTGCTAATTTTAAAGCTCTCGGAAAGCACCTTCCGGCCACTGTTTTATCAAGTGTTCGAATGGTCTATCCGCGAAACGTCCAGCAATGACCGTTCAATCACATTCTTCAATTTGTGCTGCCACGTGGCGGAAGCGCTTAAGTCACTGTTCGTGCTGTTTGCCAGCGATCTGATAGCGATTGCGGTGAAGCTGCTGCACGCTACCAACAAGGCCAAGGTCGATGGGAAGGAGCTGAAGGAGTTACATTTCGATGTGGAATCGAAAAACGTGACATTGGTCCGTTACGTTCTGAAGACGCTGTACAGCATTGTGCTGTACGACAATCAGAACTTTATCAATGCGGTACGCTTCGACATGCTGGTCGGGCCGGTAACAGACCATCTGGAGAACGAGCTTATTATCGACGAGACGGAGATTCGCACCCTGGTGATCGACTGTCTCGCTCAGATGGCCGTGGCGGTGATGGATGATTCGCTCTGGCGTCAGTTAAATTATCAGGTGCTGATGAAAACACGTAACAACGATGCACAAGTCAGGTAAGGTGTCGTTCGCAAAAAAAATGCTCCCGTCCGCGTGACGACGACAGTGGCACAAGTGCTGCAATAATCATTATCGTCTTTATCCTATTCTTTTGGCGCTTTTTTTTGTTATCCTGCAGATTATTCGCACTGGAGGCATGTACAGAAATAGCGCGTAAACTGGGCGAAAGCTATGCGCCGCTGCTACCGGAAACGATACCCTTCCTGGCGGAACTGATGGAAGACGATAATGAGGACGTTGAAAAAGCGGTGCACCATTCATGCCGTGAAATTGGCCGTGCGACAGGTGAAGATTTGCAGAAATACTTCTGAAGGTAGACGACGATGGTTTGGCTTCGCACCCGAAGGTAAAGCGTTTAACTTCCCCTTTGCAATGCAGTGTCGGAAACAATAAAGAATCAGTTAAAATTCTTAAAGGACAACGTTGATCTAGTCCGTGGATAAGGATGACGAATTAAAGTTCTTACAGAGTACAACGAGCGGATAATGGTGAGTAGAAATTAAATAGTAAGCTTTAGGTAATAGGTACGTATTGAGAATTAAATTGTAGTATTGCGGCAGATGTAAAAGAACGTAAAACATTTCCGCACTTAAAATAAGGCATTTTATGTCAATCTATAAGAATTAATAACTGATAAGAATTTTAATGTACCTGTATAGCTGGCAGCTGTTAAATAATGTTGAAAAGATCTCGCAATATGTTGCCTATGAAAATAGAATTATTAGTATATGTATTAAAAATTGTTTAAATATCGCTCATGTCAGAAAGATAATAATTTTATTTGTAAATGTCAATTTTTTAAAACTTTATTGCGAGCCTTTTATTTATTTATTGAAATTTAATTATTACGACATTTAGCCGTATTGTTTATTGGGAATTTATATTTTAAAGAAAAAAAAGGTGCTTGTTGAGTTATTTTGATGTTACACATATATCTAAAGCTTCCACTCACTCGAGAAGACTACAATAAGATCGTTACTGTTTCTCGAGGGTAGGGTGCATCACTTAGCATGAACAATTTCCGATTGGACACCACCCAAAGGTCCGCGTGTAAATTCACTCGGTACCACTGTTGTTCGAATAATTATTATTGCTGCCGGCTCCGAAGGGTTGTTGTGCATTTTTTTGCGCGTTGTACAATGATGAGCTGCGATCGTACACACCGGAATGCACTGTAAATGATTCTAGATAACAGCTATCGTCTACCTGTGAACGCTGTTGCTTTGAGTAATAAAACTAGTCCACCCATCCGCAGCCTCCAGAGACCTTCAGACACCTTGCACACAGCGCTTAATATTTGCTCTCGCGCGTTTCTAGAGCACTCTACTATCTCCCGAAGGAAGAAACGCGTCCGGCAGGTGGACGTGTGTAAAAGTGCGTGTTGTAAAATCGTTTTCAGTTTGAGTGACGATGGTTGTGTATGCCTTGTGGGTGTACACATGTTCATCTACACTACACGTAGCCGTGAAGCTTGATGGAAGGTTTGATAGAGTGTGAAGGTTGTGTGGATAGGAAGTATGGCATACCGGTAAAACGTTACTGGTACCCGAGAGCGCTTGCTGTTTATTTGCTGTACGATAACGTTGTTACAAAATTGTTTAACACTAAGAAACGATCACTAACCATGGTTGGGATCGTTTGCGTGAGGAAGTGTGCAGGCTGGTTTATCATGGGCTAATGTAAGACGGTGGCCATACACAATGGCACGGTGTGTGATGCATGTAAATATTGACAGGGTTTAGAAATTTGACTACTAATCTCTTAGCGTACGCTGGTGGTAGTTAGAACGGCTGTTTGGCCATCATCGTTTTCGTTGTCCCGGTGTACAGGGTTGAGCGATACCATTTAAGCGGCTTAGTCACGGTTTTGTGTTCGTACGTATTGTTGCATCTGATGAAGCGGAATGTTGCCAGATTCTTGTGTGCATGTGATTTTGATAAGAGCCTGTTTGTTTGTGTAAACTTGCTAAGTACAACATTAATAAAAAAAGGTGCAACATCATCCGTTAAGCTGTTACTAGCGAGTGTGTGAGTTCAATATATCCACTATTCGGTTTAGATTCGCTCAGTATGGTGTTAGTAACAATCGCTGAGTGGACAAGCTGAGAGTGGTTCGATTTAAGGACAAGCTTTCCTTTTAGCTTTTTCTTAATTTTGCATTCAGTTTAGGGTTTTGTGAGTTTGTGAGTTGGATAGATGTTTTGCTCAGCAAATCGTAAAACTGTTTTGTGATTTTTCCCGAAAAGGGATGCTAAAGTTTGCTCCACCAGGCTGTGTGTCCGTGTCTATAGATTTGCCTCCTGCCTCCAGATCGAGTAGAGTGAAGAACAGTGCGACCGTAATATCGTTGGGCCATTAAAAATAGATTAATATTTCCGAAAGTCCAAGTAACACAATAAAACACACTATCAACGTTGGTTCAGTGTTTTGTGCACAGAAGGGACAAACTAATATATTTCCGCCGGCAATGCCGTCTGCCCTCCCTCCCCCCCCGCTTTTCGCGATCTATCTTTCTCACCTGCTCCAACAGTTGAAACAGGTCCTAAATTTGAGTGGACGAGAGTTACCATTCGTCCTGACCTGGTGGCTTGTGTTCTTTTTTGTTTTCTTTGCTGCTCTTCTTCTTAGGAGTGTGTAAATTGTGTGTTTTTTGTTGCCTTTCTGGTGCTTCTTTTTTTGTTTTGCGTCCAAAAGTGTAGTGCAGAAGATGGTGAAATTGCGTAGCGGATGGGTTACTTGCAGTCATTACTTATGCGGTTCTGATATTTAAATATTTATTACTGTTTAGCAATTTATGGGCCGTAAATAAACCCTAGAAATCTAGGTGTGTAATATAGGAACCGTTTACGGGTGAACTTATTGTGTTGTAATGAATTTTTTTAAAGAACTTAGAACATTGTGTTGTTTTAAACAGACTTGAAAGAAGTTTTTCTAGTGAAGTAAATATTTCTATAAAATGTGTATCGAACATCACATGGAAGTTTGAATTGCTTCGGGAAAAGAATACATTGACAAAATTTTATCTTTAAAAATTGAGGCTTACCACAGACAGTCTCAGCCCTTCTGTTGGAGGTCTTATGGTTAAATAGGGACATGTGTTGATATCTGCATCATTTTTATTGCTCTGTGTTGGACGTTTCTCAAATATATGTAGTGTTGTGTGATCGTTCATGCCAGTGCATTATTACAGTGAAAACAAGTTTAACATTTCCCGACACCCGACGTAAATCTTTTGGGTGGGAAATTTGGTGGAAAGTGTCAGCAAATCATCTAGCGTGTCCAAACTAAGACAGGACAAACCATGGACAAGGACCAGCAGAAACAACCGTTGGTTATGTAAGTTTCCTTCATCTTTGCCAATCCTTCGCACGTTCAACCATTTGCCCGCGTGGAGTAAGCGGGTATTTGAATAGTTGTAAATAAATAAATTTTAATTAACGGTCCACTTCTAGCGTGCGGGGGAACGCACATATAAAGAGTTAAAAGCGTCCAGCAACACTCTACCTGTGCTGCCGCATTCGGCAGCGGAAATTTGGCTCTAGACCAGATCGACCCCGCCAAAAAGGGGTATAGGTCAGCAGACGCAAGCTGCGGGTGGCCTACGGGCGGCTTTCAATCGATTTGCTCCGCGTGGTTTCGTGAAAGTTGGCAGGTAGAATTTCCCCGATTTGATGGTCGGTAAAGTTTTCGGTAAACCGACGCCGAAGGCTTTCGCCGAATGGATGAAGTTGCGAAAATTGTTTCCGTTTTCCCGCGCGCTGCGTTGCGATGGTATTGGTGATTGATTTTCATTAAAGTGAAGCTCACGGACTGCCCGAGTGCCTGGCCAGAAGGGGTTTGCGGAATTTGCGCCTGTTGTGGGGCTTAGCGTTTATGATTTGATTTTACCATTCGAGCACCAACATGGTTTCACTAATGGTTTGTTGATCATTGTGAATCGAGCGTATCTGGTCCATGTCTGGGGTTTTGCACAAGAACTAGTGTTGTAGCTTTAGGGATTGTGATTTATAAATAGAAATTCTTTGAAATTTGAATTTTCATTCACGACAGATGATACACTAATGCAGTCGGTAACGATGTGGTTGAAGCGGAAAATTTTGCTGCATCAATAGAAGTAAACGAAAATCCAACAATTACAATTTCGGTATTTTTGTCGAAAAAGCGATAACATTTCGAAAAAGTTTCAACTACAGTGACGTGGCAGCTAAGAACTATTTCGAGGAATTTTCCAACATTCTTTACGTCCATTTGAAAAACAATTCTCTAGAATGGTATTGCGTGATTAGATAAATAAAATAATGGTTACAGAATTTTCATTTTATTTCTAAGAATGATGAAACAATTTTGATCAACTCAAATCTAATCAGAAAATGTTTATGAAACTTTGTCTTTAAAGCTATCGTAGTCAAAGTACAATCAAAAGAACCTCAAAAGTCGATTCTAAAGTGTTGATAATGTCTAAGCATCTCATTAAATGTCATTAATAAGTCAGGGAAGTGATTAATATTCTTTAATATATTTGGAGCATCGCGATAAGACTTTTGTTTTGAGAATTCGTCGAGTGTAGCGACGGATTTATCCACCTCGAGACTTTAAGCGGTGAACAAAATAAGGCTTTAATCCTTCCCCTTGAAATGTATGTTATATAACTCTGGTTTGTTTTTAATATAATTAAAATTATAAAAATGGAATATAATTTCTTCAATAATTCTATAGTTAATTATTATTAAAACTTGCTATAAATAATTATAATTTATAATAATATAATAATTGTTAAAAACTTGTTCTTCAAGCCTTCTACAGAAAATAGTCATTCATTCATTCATTTTTGTTCAATATATGCAAAAGTAAAATCACCCACACTTACTACCCTTAATGAGGAGCTACCCTTAAGACCGGGATCGCCAAAGTAGGGCCCACGGGCCAAATTCGAAATAAAATTTGTAGGGCTCACTAAGAACACAAAATCAAATTATCATTATATCAGATTAGTTTTGGTCTTGCGCATCCAAATCAACATCAGCCATGTCGTATCTACATTTTTTCGAAAAAAAAATCATCTAATCAATCTAACGCGTCTTAACAGATATGTTACAAAGAAATAGAACGTTGCAAAAAAAAAAAACGAAAAAGAAAGTAAAAAATGCAAGCCAGAACCAAATCAATGTCAGTTTGAGAGTTTGTCTAAAAAAATCTTAACCAAAATTACATTGTCGGGGACGGATAGGAAAGCTGTAAAGCCATGGAACTCAACGTGTTGAAATATGTTCAAACAACTTTAAGCAAGATGGTGTTAGTGCGAGAAGTATAAGAAATTTCGAAAAAAATACTACCGAAAAGATTCAGTGGATAGTCGAAAGTGGTGATCGGTTAAAACTGATAGGCAGATGCTAGACTTCTTCCATGTTTCTGCACAAAACCGATCAAGCCTACGCTTGATGCAATTGACTTCTCTGGGGGTTCTCTCGAAATTGAGCCGGTAGGAGCAACAGTCCGAATTACGGTGCCATTGTCCGTGAGTAGAACGTGCCGAGTTCAAAATCCTAACCCACAGAAACCAAACTTACAAGAATGTCAAAATGGTACTAGGAAGCAAAAAAATACATCTCATAATGGGCAGTAAACATGTTTCAAGGTTTGTCTGAAGTATTTGGGTCGCAGTTTGAGGTTAATTTTTAATGTCTGGCCCTTTTGATGAAAACTTTGCAGACCCCTGCCTTAAGACGTTGGAGGCAACCGCAATATCTTTAAAATTTTGATCGATTTTATGTCAATCCATTAACCGCTCTTCAACATGGCGAGAAATAGCCTGCAATTTATGTAATTCGAAACATTTAAAACATTCATCTAATCTGTCAAACAATAGGACAATTTGGTTTGGAGATTATCCCGGGAGTTCACCACTTGGTTAATGTTGCTGTCGGCCAACCGAATGCTTCGAAAAAAGAACAATAGAACATATGTTTCTTACCAAAGTTATTTGCATGCTATCCAGTTGGAATGTAAAAGTATGATATCAATTTCAATACATCACATAATATGATCCGGTCTTTGTTTTATTTAAAAAAAAACAGTCTAAGTTCTTCCGTCCTCTTCGCGGGCCGCAGGTCACAGGGCGTTTTAAACGCTAAAGCGCGAAATGAAGTAAATCTTTAAAGTCTTTCAAAATCAATGAAGACATCTACAAGGATTTGCGAAAAACCGGGAGAAGGAAAATCCAACTAAAAACCCACACCTGGCTGTGCCAGTGCTTCGCTCCAAATGGACCCTTATCAACGATAATTGATTAATCAAACATTCTTGACGAAGATGCCGATAGAGCCAAAAGGCAATCACTTTAAAAGTCAGCCATCAGCTCTACGTGTGCGAAGACCGTTTGTAAACGGGCATCACAAACAAAGATGCTCCGCGGGAAACGATACACGAACACGGCGGAATCTTTACAACATTTCGAAACAGCCAATCGGTCAATCACATTTTCGAACGGTTCATGCTGTTAAGGCAGGGGCAAACGCCGGAGAAAACAGTTCAACAGGACGATGTTGTGGTTTGGTTGATTGTTTTTTTCTCCAAAGTCTTGGTTTAGCTTTTCAGCTCTAACCGAATTGAATTGGTTTGTCTTCCGTTTGTGTTTCCGTATTTCGACGTTTTGTCGCAAATGGTTCAAGGGGAAATGTTTTACCTTTTGGAGCGATTTGTTACTCGTACGTAGTTTTAGCGTAGTTTTCCTTCACTTGTCAGTGGATGACTATTCTTAAGGAAGAGTTCTTGTACTTATACCACGACCAAGTGTGACCTACAGTAACAAGAACTTTTTACCGTTCGAATGCGTCTTTTCGATTTCAACGTGTGATTAATGACTTGCGTAGTAAATTAGCCTTAGATATGGCGCAATGGATTTGATACAGTTCGTACCGATGATATGGTACCAGTGCGAATTATATACCGCCGATCCCATCCCCTTGGGGTGTGAGTCCATTGGGTCCAGGAAAACAGTTGTTCCATTCCGACCGGTGTTCGTAGAGAGAGAAATGGAACATCATTCCCCGGAGCCTTTAAAATGGTTTCGTAAATAGAAGTAAAACGTGTGCCAAGTGTTACCATTTCCCAGGGTGTATCGGTTCCAGTTTTCGGGAAAGACATTCGAACCGGATCGCCCACCGAGTGCTCGTTCGGTCGTTCTAGCAGCAGGTACCTGGAAACCGTATCAACAAAACCTATCCTTTCCTTTTGCAACCGGTTACCGCTTCCGGGACGTCCCATCCGTGCCAAGGTCTTTGCAAAAACGAACTAAGCAAAGCATTAATTACTGCACAAACTGCAGAGCGATAGTGAGTCGGAGAAAATCCCAAACACTTCAACACTGTCGATGCGCGTGCTGTAATTATGCTGTAGAATAAAACACAGCACTGGAATCTGGTTCCTACTGCGGCACAACACCCATATATACCGCAGCACTATCGAGTGTGCCGGCAATGCACTTGAGCAATACACTCTCAAACACCTTCGCAGAACGAGGAAAATTCTCGGTGAACACACACACAGACACATTTTCTCTGGGCCTGGGAAGCCAAGTTCAGTAGAAAGCCAGTTCATCAAAAATGCTCTCAAACCAGCTCTACTTGGGTCCAGGTTATGCAGGGTGTTGGGTGTTAGAAAACAAAAGCTGAACTCGTAAATCTATCGGGCCTGCGGTGGAACGCCCACCAGAGGCATTTGTTGTGGATTTTTTTTCTCCTTCCAAGTCCTTAAGGCAAAACAGAAATTAAAAAAAAAAGATTTTTTTCCAAACTTTATTTTGCACATCAACTGCTTCATAGTTGGGAAGTTGTGTCTAGGTATTGAGAGCGATATGCCAGTGTTGTGCATAAAATCTTCGTGGCTGACCTTGCAGTTGTGTTTTATGCTGCAGTGTTGGATGGATGGGTTTTCCCTTTCCTTTCACTATCATCGATAGACACGGTACGATTAAATCCACTTTGGGCACTACTTCAAATACTGCAACAATACCAAGAAGTCATTAGAAAGTTTATGATTCTTCGATGACCCGGATGTCCACGTGGAAAGCTTCCACCATGCATTCCATCTTCTTCCATCACTACGGCATAGCTACGCACGCAATACCTACGGATGGCTGTCAAACTTTGCTGACCACCAGCGTGAGCAAATAGACAATAGACGGAGCAAATTCACCCCCAAAAGTCACCCCAAAGTCTCACCACATAAATCACGCTCGCCAAACACGCGAGGTAGCCGTGAGCGGATGGCACAACCCGTCATCGAGCTTTTCCCAGCCGGGCAGTGTTCGTCTTTGTGCTGGCGCATTAAAACTTATTGAACTCCGGGTATCGAAGGCTGCGTCAAACATTTCCCGACAACCGCACCGCACGGTATGGTATTAATTAAAGTTGTGAACTATGTTCTGCGACAGGGCACTCGGGTCTACCGCATCACGCGCTGGTTTCTCGGTGTGGCTTGCGAGACACAAGTTATGGATCACGGCCGATGGGTGTGCAGATGTGATGGCCGGAACTTCAATGCGGTGGTTTGCTAGTGGACGAGGAAGTGTATTTGAACTTAAATCGTAAGAAAATTTATACACGAACGTTCTTGATTTCGCTGGCATGGAACATGAGTTCTCATTGATTCGTAGTTTTATTACTGGACGTTCTTTGTGTATAATTAACTGAACAAAAAACTTTTGTAATTGTGAAGAATAGCTGGACCTTACAACATACAGTTTACGGCATTTTATATTAGCACGAAACATATGAAGCACTTTAGAACGATCGAGAACACAAAAACAAAGCTCACTCAGCAGCAGTTTTATTTTCCTTTTTTGTTAACGGACATTGGGAAGACAATTTTTTTAACCTTTATAAAATTCATTGTTTAATTATGGCAAGCAATTATGACCGTGTTTAGGTCCACCATTTTTGCGCTGACCTTCAAATTTGAAAGTACAGTCAACTCTGTTACATCAAGCACAATGCGCTCCTGTTTTTAAGTTCGAAAACTCGTAATATATAATCTTTAACATAAATTAATTGTCTTGATAGTCAAATAGATGTCTTGATAGACTTCATTTATTCTTAGAACCACTGCATCGTCAAGATGATGTCATCAAACCTGTTTTTATTGTTTTCAATTCTCAGTCATCAATTTTAGGCTTATTTCACATGTTCATTCAAGCAATAGGAATTGACTTTGACAGTTTTTGAATATTCCATTTCACGTAAAATATTTTTCTGTACTGAGCAGCAAAGAAAGCTCGTGATGCAATAATTTACTCTTTAAAAGGGCTATTTCCCTAGCATTTTCCTCGTTAGGCGGCGTCCATTTATTACGTAACGCTCGAACCGGGGGGAGGAGGGGGTTCTCTGTAGCGTTACGATTTGTTACACAGGGGGGAGTGGGGGTCCACTTTGTGTTACGTAACGTAAATTAACCATTTTGTTAATGACCTGGGCGAGTATTGTGCTTTTATTTCTTTATACGTTTAGATATGCAAGTTTGGAATGTTTGGAAAATTTGGAACAAATTTGGAATTTAAATAACGCCAGGACAAATATGTTTACTATGAAAACTGGTCCGTGCTAGCTACACATGACCATTGTTGAAATTCATAGCTTTTTCTGACAAAAGGTAGAATAAAAAGTTTTTCCACTTTGGTCCCAGTCCCGCGTTTTCCAGCTTTTGATTCAGCTTGTGTGGTGAAACTGAGTCAAATGCCCCTGGTATATGCAGAAAACTAGATCCCACGCTCGGTTCTCTTGCACGGGCAAGCTCTATTTCTATCATCAGAAGCGCTAAGCAGTCATTAGTACCCCTGGCTTTACGAAAATCGAACTGGGTATTCGAAGGAAGGTTACTCGTTTCTAACCAATCTTCTAACCGAAAAAGAATAATCGTTTCGAGGAGTTTCCTCAGACACAAATGTAATGAATTCGCCCTATAAGAATCGTACCTTGATGGCGGTTTTTGAGGCTTAAAAATAGTGATAACTTTTACGTCTCTCCATTTTTGCGGGATATTGCTGAACTTCAACATGTTGTTGAATATTCTTAATAGGTAGTTTTTGCCATGTCGGGACAACTTGGCAGCAATTTGCTGCTAATATGGTCCATTTCTGAGGAAGAGTTTTTACTTGATAGATGAACAAACGATAGCTAAATCATAGTGAACGGAGACGGTGGTCATTGTCAGGCGCATTTAGCTTAAAGTCATTTATTTAAAGTCGGGGCAACGCTTGTGTGCAAAATTGATCGCGCTAGTTACCAGAAGATATTTTGTTCTCGTTAATGTTGTTGCTGCTTGGCATCCTCCTAACCGTTTTCCAAAGCGAATTAAATGAAGTGTAGGAGGGGGGGGGGGGGGGGGTCGGTGTTGCGTTACGTAATATTTGAGAGGGGGTCTCTCGCAACGTTACGTTTTGTTACGATAGGGGGGGGGGGGCAGGAGGTCGAAAATGCCAATTTTAGCGTTACGTAATAAATGGACGCCGCCTTAAAAGGGTTGTTTCCGTAAAAATTACGGTTATTTCCTCGTTCAAAGGGTCATTTCGCTTGCATTTTGCTTGATTAATTAAACTTAGTTATACAATATTTACTTACGATGAATTAACATTCAGCGACATCAAACCGTTAAAAGTAGATCTTTTTTTGCATGTAATACTAATGGAGCCGCCCAGTACTTTACTAAAGTTGACACTACAGGGGGTTTCGAGTTGAAGTGAGAAAGCAGACGCTTTTGGCGAGACTTTTTGTAAAACATTTTACGGACTTAATTCTGCAATAAAGGTTTATCAATTAACACATTCGTAAGGTGGAAAACGTATTTCTAAACGTATTTTTGTTTTGAACGGTTGGAAAAGCTTTACACAAAATTAATTTCATCTTGCAAAAGTTTGAGAAATGTGCCAAGATTCCTCAACAATCCTTAACATCAACAGAAGGCCTACCACGCCTCCGCTGTCCATGCGAACAGCCTTAATGGGACATGACTAGCCTGCCGGAGTCTGGCTAGTCTAATTCGCTGTACGATAGTGAGTTAAAGGCCACTTCCACACATACGAAGCCAAAAATCCTGTTGATCAGCTTCCTCTCAAACGCGGCAAGAGGGTTTCGTCAGTCATGGATAAAGTTCATGTCTCAGAGGCGTATGTGCTGGAGCTATACAGGTTCTATATAATCCTAACTTCGATCGTCCTGACAGGTGTTATGAATGGTGAAGTTTCCTCAGACTTTAGAAAGATCAGTTGGTAGCCATCATTGATGATGTAATGTACATTATTGAGGTTATTTGTTATGGAATATCGGTCATATCTTATTCAATCGGAGTTCCTTTTCCTCAACGTCGGCATGACTAATAAAAAAACGAATACTAAATTATTGTTTGTAATTTTTTCCTTTATCCTACATGGATTATATGTTGAAGATTGAGGAATGCAGAATTAAACGAATATTCCTGTAAATTTAATCAAACTTCAATCAATCAATTTATAAAATCATCTGATCCTCGCAAATGAATAAGAATTGGTTTTAAATGAGAAATACAAATATGTTAAAAAATATAGCATACAAGCGAGGCACATTCTATTCTTGTGGTCGCACTTGTGAAGAAAGCTTTAACAATAATTCCTTTATGTCTGACCGTTAATTAAGCAAACGACATTCGACTCTCGACACATCAATTAAAATACATTTTTTTAAAGAAATTTACATTGTTCATAACACGTTTTTTTGTGGGTGGTTTTACCGTGCCTTTGAGATGCCTTTCAGATGGATGCCTTTGAATGATGAGCGGAAAGAAAATAATGTTGATGTTGCTCAAATAACAATAAAGCATAACAATGCTTCGCTACATAAACTAGCATGTTTTTGGGGAGTGTTTCACACATGTTACAGATGGGTAATTTTATTTTATGAAAAGAAGACAAAAAACATCCATAGGTTAGCAACCTTCTGCGCGGTGTGAGTGGGGCGCAAAATAAAAAAAAAAACAATAGGAATAATGTACATTTGCTCCCTAAGGCGAAACACGTCCTTTCAATGGTTTACGACAGTTTCGTGTATCCATTAAGTGTTGTGCCTCTGTTGCCGGCAAATGTGAAAGGCAACTTCGACAGCGTGAGCGTGTTTCGTGTCGTGTCGTACGCTGGCAGAAAGTTGTTCGCCGCGCCTTCAGTGCACCAAGTGGCAAATGCAGTTTCCAGCGAAGTGCATCAGCTTCCGAGCGATTCCAGTCTCCAATGGGAGAAGGGGTTTGAAGCGAGAACTCATTTTAGTCGTTCACATTCGATGTATCGATGGTGGCGTACGTACGATGCACGTTCCACCTTCTGTGCCAGAGCTTCTTTCGGTTTGGGGCACATTTTGGTGGAGGTTCTGCGGTTGTGTGGTACCAACCCCCAACCCAACAAGCAACAAATTGTACTTACACTTACTTCGATGGAACTAATTCCGAAGCGCGTTCCCGTTTGACTCAACGAAGCAAAATCAACTTTGCTGCATCTGGGGCTGCCCCTGGCGCCGTCGGCACCAACCACCGGGTTGCCTGGCCGAGAGCTGTATGCTCAAGTTTCTTTCTCTGCTCCCAAACTCCCAAAGTAATGTAATGAGTAAATGAAAATGAAACTTTTCGCCCTTTTCTTCGCTTGGTTTCGCTTTCTTCACGCCGGCGGTTCACACTTTTCCGGGAACAAAGCAACGCTACGGCACCGGAAGGTTTGGACCAAACGTGGAAAATGCCAACCGAAATGCAACGGATCTCGTCTTCCGGTTTCGTTTATCCAACGTTTACCGCTGCGGACGGTTGGTTTTCGGTTTTTCGGTCGAACTGTCAGCGTGTCTGGCAATGCCCGGGCTCTGGGTCAGGAGGTAGAATCCTTTTTAGCGACGTCAAGGATCTGATATCACAGATACGCGGTAGCAAGCCGGATTGTGCCGGAACGTAAGCCGAAGCCGTTGCAAAGTTTTCAAAGTTATTTTTAATTTAGGACAAACGCAGCACGGAACATGACAGCGCATTCGGTATGGCAGGTTGTTTTGGGGCGGTTTTTTTTTTGTTGTTGTACTTCTTTCGGTGACCTGACGGTGGAAGGAAGAGTTTTGCGGAAAAACTCTCGGGATCGAGAGGATGGATTAAAAGTTTCCGCGAACGCCTAGCGCTAACGTTGGTTGTTACTAGTACGAGAGAAGGACTTTTTTGACAAGATCCTCCAGAAAACAACCGTGTGGTCCTGCGGTCAACGGGTTATCGCGTGAATTTTGGTACCTCGCGAAAGCGAAAGACTGTAACCGAGCAGATCGATCTGAAGCACTACAGCTAAGGGCCATGTGACTTGCACCAGGAAACTGTTGACTAATGGTGCGCTGAATGGGTGGAATGGTTGAAGTGTTTGTTCTAGCTAAAGTTTATGGCATTCTTTCGTCACAAGGTTCATGTGGTTGCAAAACCGAGATTGTGGTGGTGCTTTAGAAATGGTAGAACAGAATGCACCAAGAATGGAGATAATGATGCGAAATGTTTTTCATTTGTGGAAAATTGTGGTGGTCATCATTGAACCGTAATCGAAAGCAATTAAGGATTGAAGTGAAGTTCACAAACATCAAATTACATCAAAGGGTAAATCAGTGAGTTTTTGGTAATTTCTGCTTTGCGTGTATGCTTTACGGATGATATGCTATATGAACTATCATATGTATTAGTTTTGGGGAAAGAAAAAGCTTATCTTTTTGCGCCCTATCTATGACTTTGTTTAACATTTTTACGATGGTTCGATTAAGGTGAATTATGAACCAGTTTGATGTATATTTTGTTTCCCTCTAGCTCCCTCTAGCAGTGGGCTAAGTCACTCAAGATATGGTCTGGCGTTGTCATCCGCTTTGGTACCTAATTCTGTTTTTTAACTGTAGAAACATGAAATGAATGTTTGCCCATATGAAAATAACTCACAATAAATTATTTCCTTCCAGTCCCACCTGGAACTGTGTAACTAAATTACTTTGTATTTAGTAAAAGCTTCGTAGACGGTTTGAGGTTTCGGCTACAGTTTGAGATGATTTACGGCGCTTTAACTTAGATTGTTTACACAATATATCTTAATGTTTCTATCTTTTCTTTGCTTAACACTAGAACTACTAAGCGTATACGGCATTTTTCGTTCGTGGTTAATTTTTAAACAATTTGAAGAGTTGGAGTAGATTTAATTGTTTATTGGAGATCGTACTATAGAATAAATATGTGTAAAATTCATGTTTCAACTACCTTAGAATTGTTTAACCCCAAAAAATAATGTGAAGAAAATGAAGCTTTCCAGACAAAATGACTGGTCCAGTAATTCTAGTGTAAACGACGTTTAAGGTCATATGCTAGCCATTTCTGGTTTACCTGAATTGTTTTTACCACGATTTTGGACGGTTCGGATGGGTTTTGATCCCCAGTACTATCGTGTGGAACCAGGGCCATTTATCACATAAACCATCTGGCCGTCATTTCTCATTCACAGTTGAAGCAATGAGTCGATTGTCTTGCGTTTAGTTAAAGCTTTGCAAGCGCTTGTTTCATCACGTGATTTCAAATTCGCACAAATGTTTTAAAACTATATTCCGTTTAAAACTATAATTATTTTTTCGCCCTTAAAAAAACGAATACCACTTATTCAGTAGTATGTGTTCTGTGGCACCTTCTGTTAACAATGAATTTATTAGTCGATCAATAATAAATCCAATACTCAAAACCACACACATGGTCAAAATGGTATTAGTAATAATTAATACCTATGAGGGAGGATCAAACAATATTTAAACCATTTCAGAGAACATCCCTGACTATTTTCCTATCATATGGATAGCAATTCGCAATTGTTTGATGTCATTTTGATGTGGTTTAAAATTGAAATATAATTGTCATTCATGCAATTACACAATTGTCATTCATGCAATCAATTACACAAACATGCTGTAATTATTGGAAAACTGGCCAAACAATTCTAATTTATTAATAAAGTGATTTTTTTTTAATGTTATAACATTGTAATTAAATTTTAACACTTTGAATCCCATCATGTTTCTGGTATTTTTGCGTGCTAAATTACGCACAGCATTCAACACCGATAAATTAATTTTTATTCGTCCGAATGATCGTATGGCATCTTGAACAATGTAAATGTGAAACTATTTGTTTGCTCTAACAAATCGAACCATTCTTCAACTTTGCTGCTAACATTCTTCTCACGTTCCACTGCAGCGGAACCGATTTGCAACGAGCTTGCGTGAGTTCCCATCTGCGTCCGGACTCTTCGCATCCGTGGCTGCTGATGCGCTGCAAAACCGAGGGGTAATCTTCTTTTGCCCACGGTTTACACGGTGTGTTACAACAAATTGATTACATTTTCATAAATTTGCTTACCAAGCACATTGTTGTGTCCGGCTGCTACCCGATATAATGTCTCCCCCTACCGGTTAGTGGGTTTCGCTGATTTCTTTGTCGGTCCATTTAGTGGAGATTGTTCATTCGGATGGTATCGATGGATCATTTCACCATAAACCGTACTGGCTGCACATCTGAAGAATAGTTGGGTCATTTTTTTTCCTCGTTTCTTTCCTTTTGTGTTCCTTCCCAACAACTGCTTCAAGACTTAGTTGTCCTCCTGTTGTCAACACGTTACCCGATGGTGTGTATCTCTCGATCCCGGGAGAGCCATCTTTACCTTCCCATCATACTAAAAGGTTTATAGTTTTTGAAGAGGTTTTCACCCTTCCCCGTCCGATGAATCGCTCTTTTTCGGCCCGGTACGAATCCATTTACTTTCCGCGCTCGCACTCGGAGGTTCGTGCACGTGACGCTTCGATGCGTTTCGGTGTGTGTGTGAATCCTAGAGAAAAAGGGACATCGTATGGGTTACTATTTTACGAGATTACGTAAACATTAGCATAAAACGTGAGCATCTGCAAATGTTTCTATTCATCTGTAAGTGTGCTCGCTCTCTACGGTGATGGACAGGACTTTTGTCGAACTGTGAAACTTGAACATAATGGGTAGAGTGAAGCTTTGTGGTACTAACAAGTAGCAACTTTAATTAAAATGTACGTGTTGCTATTTGAATTATATACTTTCCTTTGAATAAAACTTCAAAGAAGGAATTGGAAAATATAAAATCAAATTTTTCTTTGTAGCAACTTTAAAATACGATCCTCCATGTCAAAGACTGCATACGCTTATATCAAGTAGATCAGTGTATTATTCTCACCATTTTACCCGTCAGCGAACCTCCCTTCATTTTGAAGTAAGTTGAACGAGCGCACGGACTTCACGCTTATGACCCATCGGAGGGTATAAAATTCGGATAATCCTAAACAAATGCTAATAAGACTCTGGGTCAAACACTGGCCAGGGCCAGAGAATCTTCCACCACCATCTGAAGTACCCTCTATTGCCATGCTGCTGCTGGTAGTGTTGAACCGAAGCGGTGTTCCCTTTTTCTGTTTGGTCACAGCAGCACGGCAAGGTGATTTTCGTACCACCAGCAGATCAGGGCGGTGGAGCAAAAACCCTTTTGCAAAGGCGAATCATTTGAAAGCCATTTCCGAACGGCCCCCTAGAGGGCTCGTTGATGTTTTACATTCACACTGATTATGGAGGGTTCGGTATTTTACCGTGCTATATTTGCTCCGGTCCTTCTGATTATGGTCGGCAGGAACTTACGATGCCCCGATACCCGGACGGCTTACCCTTCGGTGGGCCTGTAATTTGTTAGCGCACTCGACACTTGAATGGTGCTCGCACTGCGTTTCGGGCATCATTACACTGATGGGATTGACTCATAACCTCATTACGGGAGCATTAGATTTCATCTAGCAGGGTTCTATAGAACTAGCAAGACGATGAAGAAGAAATGTGAAAAGCATCCTTTCAGACGCTTATGTTAGTTGTCGGATTGGAGGGATATGCAGTGAATGCATAATGGCAATTCGATGAAAACTAAAATTCTGGTTTGAGTAAGTATTTTTGGAAGAAATTTTAAATTTTTTGTCGATTCATTTAACTGTGAAATTGTTCATAAACTTAAAATTAATACAAATCAATTAAAAGTATTGTAGCGACTTACAAAATAACTTTATATTGATAAGTTTTAGCTAATATTTTTTTTTTATAAAATAGTTTATTTAGTGTGCTTACTTAGATAATAGAAACAACCCTATGTTTTACATTATTAGGTACATTAATAATAAAAAATTATCATCGTTGTTTTCATTGATGTGGATTATATCGTATCTGCTGATCATATTCTATGCAGTATAGGAGTATGCAAGTCCTGAAAGTTTAAATTCACTTTTGTTAGGGTAGTTTTAATTTGTTGCTCATTCAACATGCTCCATGGTGCAGCAACCCTCGGGGATGAAACGAACTTATGCTGGAAAGTTTCATCCAAAGGACAATACGGACTTTTTGGGGGAGAAGATTTGTCGCGTTTGGAATAAAACAGTTGCAGTAGCTATTTTGTTGTTAGCTATAAGGAATAGAAAGGATCTTTGCTGGGAAGAGAACATCCTGCAAATGATATTCCTTCAAACATATTTTCATGATATGGAAGACGTTTCCAACGCAACATTGGGAATAGGTAGAAGCTTTTTTGCTTCAGTCATCAATGCCTCGTTGTAGTGAGATGTTCATTTGGCAGGTTTGTCAAATGTTGGACAACTCTCAAGCATGGATAATTTCATGGTAGTAATGGAAATTGTTCTGGGTCTTTGATGACTTATGTTTCAAAGCACAAAGTTTTGTTATGTTTCACGTACAGATTCGATAGGAAAGAAGGTGCCTTAAGCGCCGGAACGGGGACGTTAAGTCCTACATGGTCTCGAGGAATTGCTTCCACTCTACTTCTTCCCCAAAGGAAAAGGCCTATTTGTGAGGTGCTCGAAGGGATATCCAATGAGCGAGCGCATCAAATTGACTTTTCGTAGCAGGAACTTGTGCAATATAATATTTTTGACTACAGATTTAGGCATCTTACCCGGTGGTAGCGTATCAACTGCTGGAACATTTGAATGACCATATGCCAGTTACTGCTCATGGTCCTGGCAGCAGTCATTGTTTCGACATCGATAATTGTATCTGTATAACTTGTATCTGGCTGATAACAATCGCGGAACAGATGCCGAATGACTCGATCACCTCTCTATTTTGGACAAGGAAGTTTCTACCACTGGATAAGGATAAAGACAGGATAAGGTTATCCTGGTCATTGCAAATACCTTGGAGTTCAGTGATGAGTGGATGTTGATAAAGGTTAAAGAAAAGACCTGGCAAGGTATCGCCCTGCCTTGCGGAACATTGTATGGGTAAAGGATTAGAAAGATGTCCATTCACAAATTATCGGGATAAAGACCTATTGTCTCTTGATCGTTGGAGCTCACCCAGTCCTGGCTTAAAGTCCAATGAGATCATTGTCTTCCACAGCCAACGTCTGTCGACTCTGTCAAAAGCCTGTGAGAGTCAAATGAGTCGATGGTTCCGCCCAATATTTATCAATCCACACTTTAGAATATATCCAAAACAAGATATCGAAAAGTATATCCAAAACTAGAGAATGTAGAGGGCCTTGTCCTTTCAAGAAAATGCAAGAACTAAATCTGATTCTTCTGATCTTTTCATTTTATTGGCTTGTAGCTGAATATGAAAGATCGATAAATACAGGCTTTATAGTGTGGCTTTATAGTGTGGGGCGGCCCGGTGGTGCATGTGATAAACGGCGCCAGTCCACACGGCCGGACCGGGTTCAAATCCCATCCGGACCGTCCCCCCGTAGCAAGGACTGACTATCCGGCTACGTGGTAAAAATAAGTCT
>STHD01007956.1:0-20540 GCA_016170015.1 Anopheles longipalpis | reverse complement strand
CCGCGATCGTGTTGGTCACGTGCGTGAGCACGCACGACTGCGTCGGCACGCCGTAGCGTTCGCGGAACCCGTCGATCATCGCGAGCAGCTTCACGATCGCCGCGAGGCTGTCGGTGGCCGGATTGATGCCGATCATCGCGTCACCGCAGCCGTACATCAGCCCGTCGAGCATCGATGCGGCGATGCCTTTCACGTCGTCGGTCGGGTGGTTCGGCTGCAGCCGCACCGACATCCGGCCGGCGAGCCCGACCGTGTTGCGAAAGCGCGTGACGACACGGCGCTTGCGCGCGGCCGCGATCAGGTCCTGGTTGCGCATCAGCTTCGATACGGCCGCGACCATCTCGGGCGTGAGGCCCGGCGCGATCCGTTCGAGCGCCGCGCCGTCGGCCGCGGGCGACAGCAGCCAGTTGCGGAAATCGCCGACGGTGAGGTGCGAGACTTCCGCGAACGCCTGCGCGTCGTGATCGTCGATGATCAGGCGCGTGACCTCGTCGTCTTCGTACGGAATCACCGCTTCGTTCAGGAACGCCTTCAGCGGCACGCCCGCGAGCGCGATCTTCGCGGCCACGCGCTCCTCCTCGCTCGCCGCCGCGACGCCGGCGAGCTGGTCGCCGGAACGCAGCGGGCTCGCCTTCGCGAGCAGCGTCTTCAGGTCCGCGAAGCGGTGCGTGCGCGGACCGATCGTCTCCGTATAGGACATCTGCGAGCCTCCTTGCCCATCCTAACCAAAAGCCGACGGCACGCCCGTTCGACGGGGCGCGCCGGATGCCGTCAGAAACGGCCTGCCACTTTCACCTTCATCCTGCTCACTCTTCCAGCAGCACATCCCCGGGCGCACCCGCACGCTGCGAACGGGTCGCGAGGAAGTACGCGTAGCCGAGCGCGAGGAATGCGACGAACACCATCGCCACCAGCCCGTTGAAGTACACCATCGTCCCGAGGCAAATCAGGGCCGCAACGATCGCGAATGCCGGAAAGAACGGGTACAGCGGCGCGCGGAACGGCCGCTCCATGTTCGGCTGCGAGCGGCGCAGCTTGAACAGCGCCGCCATGCTTACGATATACATCACGATCGCGCCGAACACCGACATCGTCACGATGTTCGCGGTGAGCGTCTGGCCGCCGAACTGGATCAGCTCGTCGCTGTAGATCGCGGCGATCCCGACCACGCCGCCCGCGAGAATCGCGCGATGCGGCGTCTTGAAGCGCGGATGCACCTTCCCGAGCCACTCCGGCAGGTAGCCTTCGCGAGCCAGCGCGAAAATCTGGCGCGAATAGCCGAGGATGATCCCGTGGAACGACGCGACGAGCCCGAACAGCCCGAGCCACACGAGCATGTGCATCCAGCCGCTGTTCGAACCGACGATGTACTTCATCGCCTGCGGCAGCGGATCGTTGATGTTCGCGAGCTTGATCCAGTCGCCCGCACCGCCGGCGAACACCATCACGCCGATCGCGAGCGCAACGAGGGTCAGGATCCCGGCGACATACGCGATCGGAATCGAGCGCTTCGGGTTCTTCGCTTCCTCGGCGGCCATCGCGACGCCTTCGATCGCGAGGAAGAACCAGATCGCGAACGGGATCGCCGCGAACATGCCGTGGAACGCGCCCACGCTGAAGTGATCGGCGCCCGACCAGCCGCCTTTCATGAAGTTGCTCCACGCGAAGCCCGGCGACACGACGCCCATGAACACCAGCAGCTCGAAGATCGCGAACAGCGTGACGACGAGCTCGAAGGTCGCCGCGATCTGCACGCCGACGATGTTCAGCGCCATGAACACGAGATACGCGCCCATCGCCGCATGCTTCGGCTCGAGGCCCGGGAACTGCACGTGCAGGTACGCGCCGATCGCCAGCGCGATCGCGGGTGGCGCGAACACGAACTCGACGAGCGTCGCCGCGCCGGCGAGATAGCCGCCGGTCGGGCCGAACGCGCGACGCGCATAGGCGAACGGGCCGCCCGCGTGCGGGATCGACGTCGTCAGCTCGGTGAAACTGAAGATGAAGGTCGTGTACATCGCCGCAACGAACAGCGCGGTGACGACGAAGCCCAACGTACCGGCACTCGCCCAGCCGTAACTCCAGCCGAAGTATTCGCCGGAAATCACGAGGCCGACCGCGATGCCCCACAGTTGCCAGGTCCCGAGCGTCTGCTGCAGCGCGGGCTGGCCGGACGACTTGGCGCCGGCGGCGGGCCGGCCATTCGACTCTGCTTTCATCGGACTCTCTCCTCAAAGGCGCCGGGCCTGCCGGCCAGCGCGACTGAGAATCGATGCTAGAGAGTCATTAAACGACGTGTTATCGAAATTCGGCAAAGATCGCGGCTGACGTTTCGCTTGCAGAAACGCCGGCCGCGTTCGTTGCGACGGCGATCCGGCCGCGCGAAGCGGCCGGATACGCGGCACTTACTGGCCGCCGCCGCGCTGGTTGAACCAGCGGTCGAGCAGCTTGCCGGCCGCTTCACGGCCACCGAGGCCGAACGACAGCGCCACTGCTACCGCGATCGCGCCGAGCACGAGGCCGAACGCGAGCTGGACGATCTCGTTCGCGATGCCCATCGCGCGCAGCCCCATCGCGAACACGAGGCCGAGGATCGCGAATTGCGCGATGCGCGCGAACAGCACGCTGTGCTCGCGGTCGGCCTGCTCGATCACGCGGCGCGCCAGGCTTGCGAGCCACACGCCGATCACGAGGATCACGCCGCCCATCAGCACGTGGCCGCCGAATTCGATGAACAGCGTGACGACATCACGCACCTGCGAGAAGCCGAGCCGGTTCGCGGCTTCGACCGACGCGAACAGCATCGCGAAGAACACGATCAGCCGCGCGACCAGCACCGACGGCTGCAGGATGCCCGAGAACACGCGCTCGACGCCGAGCACGGCCGGCAGCCCGTCGGCGCCGGCGGCTTCCAGCAGCTTCTGCGCGAGCGACGCGACGAAGCGCGCGAAATAGAACGTGACGAGCACGATCACGATCGCCGCGAAGATGTCCGGCACCGCGCCGAGGAACTGGTTCAGCATGTTGGTCGCCGGGATCGAGATCGCGTCGATCTTCAGCGCGTCGAGCGCGGAGATCAGCGTCGGCACGAACACGAACACGTAGACGATCGTGCCGACCAGGCTCGACACGCGCACGGGCGTCGGGCTGTCGATGCCCTGCGTGAGGCGGTCGGCGCCGGCGGCGATCAGCAGGTTCGTCACGAGGCCGCGCAGCACGCGTGCGACGATCCAGCCGACGAAGCCGATCACCGCGGCCGCGAACAGGTTCGGCACGATCGCGAGCAGCTTGTCGACCATCCCCTGCACCGGCGACAGCAGGCCCGACAGCGCGAACGACGCGAGGATCGCCGGCAGGAACATCAGGATCACGAGCCAGAACAGCACGTCGCCGAGATAGCCGCTCATCGGCTGCATGCCGGCGCCTTCGGACAGCTTGTCGTCGATCTTGCTGGCCTTCAGCGCGCGGTTCGCGAGGCTGCGCAGCAGCGACGCGATCAGCCACGCGATCAGCGTCAGCGCCGCGCCGCCGATCAGGTTCGGCAGGTAGTTGACGATGTGCGTGACGAGCAGCGAGAACGGATTGGAGACCGCGTACAGGTTGAGCACGTTGAAGATGCCCACCGCGGTGACGAGCAACACGAGCCAGAACAGGCCGCCGGCGATGATGCGCTCGACGCAGGCGCCCTGGCCGGTGCTGTCGGTGATCCGCTGATCGACCTTCAGCGCGTTGAGCAGGCGCAGCGCCCCGGCCCGTACCGCCACGGCGATCAGCCAGCCGATCACCAGGATGCCGATCGCGCCGGCGATCTTGGGCAAGTATCCGCCTAGCGTGCTCTGCAGCGACGTGATGAAGCTGGAAGCATCCATTTCTTCTTCTCCCGAAAAACGTGGTGTTGCGATTGAACATCGACGAACTACCTGCGTACTTCGAAAAGCGTGCTGCCCCGTCCGAGCAACTTACCCGAGAAAAATGACGCGATCACCCGATTTCACCGTCTTTAACTTTAGTGTGATTGATCTCGGAGGGACAAGACCCCATTTCGTTGAAATAAAAAAGGGGCAGCTAGTTGACCCCTACGCATTTCCGCAAGATTTGTTCATTCGGGCCGTGCTACCGTGGCGTCGGTTCTTGCCCGGACACGTCGATGACAGCCGAAACGAAACCCGACAAACCCGCGTGGGTCCGCTATGCGGCGAGCGTGGCGCGCGTTCACGAATACATCCGCGTGCATCTCGACGGCCCGCTCGACCTGAACCGGCTCGCCGAAGTCGCGTGCCTGTCGCCGTATCACTGGCAGCGCGTCTACCGCGCGCTGTACGGCGAGTCGATCGTGCTGACGGTGCGGCGGATGCGGATCGTGCGGGCGTCCGAGGATCTCGTGTGCACGGCGCGGCCGATCGACGAGATCGCGCGGCGCGCGGGTTACGGTTCGACGCACGCGTTCGCGCGGGCGTTTCGCGATGCTTATGGCGTGCCGCCCGCGCAGCACCGGCGCACGGGCACGCACCGGCTGGTTTATCCACTACAGAGAGGAGAGGAAGACATGTTCAAGCATGAGGTCGAGATCCGGCGCCTGCCGGAACTGAGCGGCTACGCGGTCCCGCATGCCGGCGCGTACATGAAGGTCGGCGACGCGTTCGGGCGGATCGGTGCGTGGGTCGGGCAGCACGGGCTGATCGGCCCGGGCGCGAAGATGATCGGCATTTTTTACGACGATCCGGACACGACGCCCGAAGCGCAGTTACGCGCGAAAGCCTGCTTCATGCCGGCCGACGGCGCGCCGGACGTCGAGCCGGTGCCGCCGGTCGAGCGCGCGACGGTGGCGGGCGGCGAGTACGCAGTGCTGCTGCATACGGGGCCGTATGCGGACCTGAAGACAGCCTACCAGTGGCTCTACGGCGACTGGCTGCGTCACTCGGGCCGCGAAGCCGCGGACGCGCCGCCGTTCGAGCTGTACCTCAATACGCCGATGGACACGGCGCCGGCCGACCTGCGCACCGAGATTCACCTGCCGCTGCGCTGAGCGAAGGGCCGGTGCGCCGGCCGTGAAACGAAATGCGCCGGCCGATGCTTCATGCCCGGCCGGCACGAACGAGTGACAGGCTTGTTACGTCGCCTGCGTCCCGCACCCGGGACAGAAACGCGCGTCGGTCGCCAGCGCCGTGTGGCAACGGCTGCAGGCCCGGCTGCGTTGCGCCGCGCCGCACTGCGCGCAGAAACGCGCATCGGCGGCATTGAGCGCGCCGCAGCCCGCGCACGCAAGCTGGCTCAGCGGCACGTTGCCGCCCTGGCCGCCTTGCGCGCCACTGGCGTCGGCCGGCGCCTGCCAGCCCCAGCCGTAACGATCGCGGCCGCGTGCGTCGTGGCCGCCGTGCCCGTCGCGGCGCTGCCCGCCGTGATGCCCGCCGCCGCCGTGGCTACCGCTACCGCCGTTGCCATGCCCGCTGCCATGGCCACCGCCGTGGCCGCCCAGGATCCGTTTCAGAAAGCTCATCGCCCGCTCCTCAACGCTTGGCCTGTGCGCCGCCGAACGCCCCGGAGGACGACAGCAGCCGCAAGCCGTTGGCCACGACGATCAGGCTCGCGCCCGCGTCGGCGAACACCGCCATCCACATCGTGCCGAGCCCCGCGACCGTGAGGCCGAGGAACACGACCTTCACGCCAAGCGCGAAGCCGATGTTCTGCACCAGCACCCGGTGCGTCGCGCGCGACAGCCGCACGAACGCGGGAATCTTGCGCAGGTCGTCGTCCATCAGCGCGACGTCGGCCGTTTCGATCGCCGTGTCGGTGCCCATCGCACCCATCGCGAAGCCGATGTCGGCACGTGCAAGCGCCGGTGCATCGTTGATCCCGTCGCCAACCATCCCGACTGCGCCCGCGCCGCCGGCCGACAGTTCCTCGACCGCCGCAAGCTTGTCTTCCGGCAACTGGTTGCCGCGTGCGTCGTCGATGCCGGCCTGCTTCGCAATCGCCTGCGCGGTATGCGGGTTGTCGCCCGTCAGCATCGCGGTGCGGATGCCGAGCGCATGCAGATCGGCGATTGCTTCACGGCTCGTGTCCTTGATCGTGTCGGCCACCGCGAAGATGCCGAGCACGCGCGCTTCGTCGACCAGCACCACGACGCTCTTGCCCTGCCGCTCCAGCGCGTCGAGCTTTGCTTCGAGCGCCGTCGAGCAGCGCTCGAGCTCCTCGACGAGCCGGTGGTTGCCGAGCCAGTAGCGCGTGCCGTCGATCGTGCCGCGCACGCCGCGCCCGACGATCGCTTCGAAGTCCTGCACATCGGCGAATGCCGTCGTGCCGGCGTCGCGGGCCGCGGCCGCAATCGCCTGCGACACCGGGTGATCGGAGCGCGCCGCGAGGCTCGCGCCGAGATGCCGCACGCGTGCCGCATCGGCGCCATCCGCATGCACGTCGAAGTCGGTCTGCACCGGCTTGCCGTGCGTGATCGTGCCGGTCTTGTCCAGTGCGAGCCATGCGAGCTTGCGCCCTTCTTCCAGATAGACGCCGCCCTTCACCAGAATCCCGCGCCGTGCGGCGGCCGCGAGACCCGACACGATCGTCACCGGCGTCGAGATCACCAGCGCACACGGGCATGCGATCACGAGCAGCACGAGCGCGCGGTAGATCCAGTCGTGCCACGCCCCCCCCATCACGATCGGCGGCACCACCGCGACCAGCAGCGCGACCGCGAACACGATCGGCGTGTAGACGCGCGCGAACTGGTCGACGAAGCGCTGCGTCGGCGCCTTCGCGCCCTGTGCTTCCTCGACCGCGTGGATGATCCGCGCGAGCGTCGAGTTCGCCGCGACGGCCGTCACGCGGTATTCGAACGAACCCGATTCGTTGATCGTGCCCGCATACACGGCGTCGCCGGTCGTCTTTTCGACGGGCAGGCTTTCGCCGGTGATCGGTGCCTGGTTGACCGTCGAGCGGCCCGCGACGACTTCGCCGTCCAGCCCGATCCGCTCGCCCGGCTTCACGCGGACGACCGCGCCGAGCGCGACCTGCGCGGCTTCGATCGTGCGCCACGAGCCGTCCGCGTCCTGCACGGTCGCGGTATCCGGCGCGAGCTGCATCAGGCCCTGGATCGCATTGCGCGCGCGGTCGAGCGACTTCGCCTCGATCAGCTCGGCGATCGTGAACAGCACCATCACCATCGCGGCTTCCGGCCACTGGCCGATCGCCATCGCACCCGTGACCGCGATGCTCATCAGCGCGTTGATGTTCAGGTTGCCGTTGCGGATCGCGATCCAGCCCTTCTTGTACGTGGTGAGCCCGCACGCGAGCACCGCGGCAAGCGCGAGCGCGGCCGACAGCCACACCGGCAGTCCGGCCCACGTTGCGCCTTCGGATGCGATCGCGGCGACACCGGCGAGCGCCAGCGGCCACCACGGCTTCGCGGGCGCGTCGGCGACGCGCGCGGCCGGTGCGCCGGCCGCCGCGGCTTCGGGTGTCATCCCGAGCGTACGGATCGCGCTTTCGATCGCCGGCTGCGCGCCGGGCACGTGGTCGACGGTCAGCATCCGCTGCATCAGGTTGAATTCGAGCGCCGACACTTCGTTCATCCCGCCGAGCTTCTTGCGGATCAGCGTTTCCTCGGTCGGGCAGTCCATCTGCATGATCCGGAACGCGGAGCGCACGTGACCCGACGCGGTCGCCTGCGCGACCGGCAGCGGCGCAAGCGTCAGCGCGGCAGGCGCGCAGCAGTCGCCGGCCGCGTGGTCGTGGTCGTGGTCGTGGTCGTGGTCGTGGTCGTGGTCGTGCGCGGCATGGTCGTGCGAACACGCCGCGCCGTGCACATGCGCATCGCCGTGCGAATGATCGTGACCCGCTTCGTCGTGCGCGGCATGATCGTGCGCGCCCGTCGCGCCGTGCCGATGCCCGTCGTCGTGCGAATGATCGTGATCATGGTCGTGGCCGCGCGATGCAGCCTCGCCGTGCGCGCGCTCGCCGGCCGCCGGCGCCGCGTCGGCAACGGTCGCCGTCTGCGTGTCGTGCGCATCGGCGCAGCACGCATCGGCGCCGCCGGCATGACGGTGTCGTGGGTCGTGGGTACGCTTGGCGTCGGTCATGACAACCTCCTTTGTGGCTTGACGGTGTAGAGTTAACACCCTGAAGCCACTACAAGGTCAACCCCTTACATGGGAGAAAGGTCATGAAGATCGGCGAACTGGCCAAAGCGGCCCGCTGTACACCCGAGACGATCCGTTTCTATGAGAAAGAGGGTCTGATGCCGGATGCAGAGCGCACCGACTCGAACTACCGCAACTACACCGACGTGCACGTCGAACGGCTGCGTTTCATCCGCAACTGCCGTGCGCTCGACATGGCGCACGACGAGATCCGCGCGCTGCTGCAGCTCACCGATACGCCGGCTGATCGCTGCGATTCGATCAACACGCTGCTGGACGAACACATCGGGCACGTCGATGCGCGCCTCGCGGAACTCACGCATTTGCGCGACCAGCTCACCGAATTGCGCCGCCAGTGCGTCGGCGAGCATTCGGTCGAGGATTGCGGAATCGTGCACGGCCTCGCGACGATGGAAACCGTCGCACCGGCCGCCAAGCGATCGCACCTCGGCTGAAACCCTTGTGAAATAAGATAGTCTGGTTGAGAATAGTTATATTCTTACTAGATATATTCTAACTATTCATGTCTACGAGCCGCCCGTCCCCGCTTGCGCTGGCCGTCCTCGCGACGCTCACCGAAACACCCATGCATCCGTACGGGATGCTGCAGCAACTGAAGGCCCGCGGATACGACGAAGTCGTCAACGTGCGGCAGCGCACGAGCCTTTACCAGACGATCGACCGGCTGCTGCGCGACGGGATGATTGCCGTGCACGACACCGAGCGCGACGGCGCGTTTCCGGAGCGCACGCTGTATGCGCTGACCGAAGCCGGGCACACCGCGGGGCAGGCGTGGCTCCATGCGCTGCTCGCGGAGCCCGCGCGTGAATTCCCGGTGTTCGGCGCCGGTCTCGCGTTCCTGCCGCTGCTCGACGCCGAAGACGCCCGCCACCAGCTCGAACTGCGGATCGCGCGGCTCGACGCCGAACGCGAACGGCTGGAAGCGCTGCGCGCCACCGCGCAGGCCGACCAGGTGCCGCGCCTGTTCCTGCTGCAGAACGAACATGCGCTGGTGCTGCTCAATGCGGAGCTGGATTGGGCACGCAGCGTCGTCGAACACCTGAAGATCGGCGCGTTGCGCTGGGTGGACGGCTGACGTGTCACGCAGGCCGATTCCCGTCCGTCACGGGAATCGCCCCTGTCAAAGTACCTTGCCGGGATTGAGGATGCCGTACGGGTCCAGCGCGGCCTTCAGGCGCCGCATCAGTCCGATTTCCGCGTCGCTGCGCGTGTGCGCGAGATAGGGACGCTTGAGCACGCCGATCCCGTGCTCGGCCGACACCGAGCCGCCCATGTCGCGCACCACCGCGTACACGTCGTGATCGAGCGCATCGAGGTCCGCGTCGGTCATCCCGGCCAGCGACACGCCGATATGCACGTTGCCGTCGCCGACATGGCCGAAGAACAGGCACGTGACGTCCGGCCAGCGCGCCCGCAACGCCGCCTCGCAGCGTTCGGCGAACGCGCCGAGTTCGCCGGTCGGCAAACTCACGTCGAAGTTGACGAGGTGCGGCAGCGCATCGATCGCGAGACCTTCGCGCAGCGTCCACAGGTCGCGTGCCTGCCGCTCCGACGTCGCGAGCACCGCGTCGTCCACGAGCCCTGCGTCGAACCCCGCCGCGAGACCGGTTTCCAGCGCCTGGTGCGCGTCGCCGCCCGGTGCGCTCGTCGCGCATTCGATCAGTACCGCGAAACCATCGTCGCCGACAAACGGCGCCGAGACACCCGGGGTATGACGCGCGACGTAGTCGTAGAACGATGGCCACATCGCCTCGTAACTGACGACTTCCGGCAGCGTGCGCACGCGGTTCCACAGCTCGACCACCGCGTCGTAGTCACGCACACGGCAAAGCGCCGTGGCCGGCGCAGCGAGCAGCGGATGCAGCCGCAACACCGCGCGCGTGACGACGCCGAGCGTCCCCTCGCTGCCGATGAACAGCTGCTTCAGGTCGTAGCCCGCATTGTTCTTCAGCATCCGGTTCATCGACGACACGACCGTGCCGTCCGCGAGCACCGCCTCGAGCCCGAGCACCTGCTCGCGCATCATCCCGTAGCGGATCGCACGCGTGCCGCCCGCATTGGTCGCGAGCATGCCGCCGATCTGGCACGAGCCGCGCGCACCGAGATCGACACCGAACGTGAAGCCGGCCGCTTCCGCGGCTTCCTGCACCGTCTGCAGCGGCGTTCCCGCGCGCACGGTCATCGTGCCGGCCGCCGCGTCGATCGCTTCGATACCGGCAAAGCGCTCCATCGACAGCACGACCTCGCCGCCCAGCGCGACCGCGCCGCGCGCGAGCCCGGTCAGCCCGCCCTGCGGCACGACCGGCTGCCCGAGCCGCGCGCACAGCGCGAGCGTGCGCGACACGTCGGCGACGCTGCGCGGGCGCACGAGCGCACGCGGCCGCACGCCGGCCGGCTCGTTGTACGCGGTGAAGTAGCGCGGATCGATGTCGGCAGCACGCGTGACGAGTGCATCGCCCAGTTCGGCGACGAGCACGGCGTCGAGCGCCTCGCCCGACTGCGCATCGCCGCGCGGTTCGCCGCCCGCGGCAACCGTATCCCGGTTTTGCATCGCGCGGCCCCGCTTACTTCGTCGAGATGTCGATATCGCCGAAATACTTCAGGCCGAGCGACTTCACCGTGCCGTCCGCCTTCAGCTTGTCGATCGCCGCGTCGAGCTTCGCCTTCAGCGCGTCGTCGCCCTTGCGCAGGCCGAATGCGATACCGCTGCCGAGGATCTTGTCGTCGTGCACCGGCTGGCCGACGAACGAGAAGCCCTTGCCGTCCGGGCGCGACAGGAAGCCGCGCTGGCCGGACGGTGCGAGCACGAGCGACGCGTCGAGGCGGCCCGCTACAAGGTCCGCATACGCCTGGTTCTGATCCTGGTACGCGACGATCGCGACGCCGGCCGGCTCCCAGTGCGCCTTCGCGTAGGTTTCCTGGATCGACGCCTGCAGCACGCCGACACGCTTGCCCTTCAGCGATTCGGGCGTCGGCAGCAGGCCGCTGCCGGTGCGCGCGATCAGCTGGGTCGGCACGCGATAGATGATCGTCGTGAAGTCGATCGCCTGGCGCCGCTGCTCGGTCGCATTCATCGCCGAATTGATCGCGTCGAACTTGCGCCCCTTCAGCGCCGGAATCAGTCCGTCGAACGACGTCTCGACCCATTTGCACGACAGCTTCGCCGTCCGGCAGACGGCATTGCCGACGTCGATGTCGAAGCCCTGCAGGTCGCCGTTCGGCGCTTTCGATTCGAACGGCGGGTATTGCGCTTCGAGGCCGAAACGCAGCGTCTGCGTATCGGCGAGCGCCGCGCCGGAGCCGATTGCGCATGCGAGCGCAAACGCGAGTTTCAGGGTGGCCGTGTGCTTCATCGTGATCTCCTGTGACTGGTCGATGCGACGTGCCCGTGGTCGGGTGCCCGTCGCCGGTTTCCTACAGCGAACGCAGCCGCCGCGCGCCTTCGACCAGCGTCGCGTCGTCCTTCGAAAAACTGAGCCGGATCACGCCGGCGTCGGTACCGTCGGTATAGAACGCCGACAGCGGAATCGTCGCGACCCGCGCGTCACGGATCAGGCGCAGCACGAAATCGCTGTCGCTTTCGTCCGAGAAGTGGCGGAAGCGCGCGAGCATGAAGAACGAGCCTTCGCTCGGCAGCAGCTCGAAACGCGACTCGGCCAGCTCGCGCGCGAGCAGGTCGCGCTTGGCCTGGTAGAACGCCGACAGGCCGAGATAGCTGTCCGGCCGCGCGAGGATCTCCGCGAACGCGAACTGCATCGGCGTGTCGGCCGAGAACACCATGAACTGGTGCACCTTGCGGATCTCGTCCATCAGTTCGGCCGGCGCGAGGCAATGGCCGACCCGCCAGCCGGTCACGTGGAACGACTTGCCGAACGACGACACGATCACGCTGCGCTCGGCCAGCTCGCGGTGGCGCGCGACGCTCTGGTGCTGCGCGCCGTCGAACACGACGTGCTCGTAGACCTCGTCGGACAGCACGACGATGCCCGTGTCGCGCGTGAGCTGCGCGAGCCGCTCGAGATCGTCGGCCGAGAACACCGTCGCGGTCGGGTTGTGCGGCGTGTTGACGATGATCATCCGTGTGCGCGGCGTGATCGCGGCCGCCACCTCGTCCCAGTTCACGCGGAAATGCTCGGGTGACAGCTTGATCGCGACCGGCGTCGCGCCCTGCAGCCGCACGATCGGCGCATAGCTGTCGAACGACGGCTCGAAATAGATCACCTCGTCGCCCGGGTGCACGAGCGCACTGATCGCCGCGTACAGCCCTTCGCTCGCGCTCGCGATCACCGTAATTTCGGTCGCCGGGTCATAGCGCGCGCCGTACAGCGCTTCCGTCTTCTCGGCGAGCCGCTCGCGCAGCGCCATCACGCCGGCCATCGGCGCGTACTGGTTGTGCCCGTCGCGCATTGCGCGCGCGACGCCTTCGACGAGCGCCGGATCGGGCGCGAAATTCGGCGCGCCCTGCGACAGGTTCAACGCATCGTGCTGGGCAGCCAGCTGGCCGATCACCGTGAAGATCGTCGTTCCGACGTCGGGCAGTTTCGAACGGGGCGCGGTGGCGCTTCGCATGACTCCTCCTTCTGATGTCCTTCGGGGCGGGGCCGCGCGGCGTGTGCGGCCCTGCATCTGCCGCATGATTTAGCCCCAGCCAATATCGGCGGACAATCGAAAGTTCGTCATGGTAGCCATGCATTTTTCTCATGACCCAAGGAGAGAAGCACTCAGCGGCAAGGCAGGCCGACTGGCCTGACATGCGAATCAGGCATTTCCCCTAGGGAATGCTACGCATCCGCCGCTGCCAGGTAGGCGAGCAGCACGGTCCGCAGTTCGCGGCGTTGCGCGGCGAAATCGAGTGCAGGCCCGAGCGTCAGCAACGCCTGCGACAGGCCGCCGTAGCAGATTGCGTGAGCCATCCGCGCGAGCCCGTCGAGCCGCTCGGCCGGCGGCGGATCGGCCGTATGGGCCAGCGCGTCGCGCCACAGCGCGACGTACGCGTCGTAATGCCGGCGATACGCGGCGAGCGGCGACACCTGCCGCTCCAGCACGAACAGCGCGCCCCACAGCGCCGCGTCGGCGGCGATCGCGTCGACCTGCAGATCGACGAGCGCGGCGGCGAGTTCGGCCCGCGGCACGCCGCGCAGCCGCTGCACCGTGTCGCGCAGCCGGTCGGCCAGCGCCAGTACGCGGCGGTGGATGCAGAGCGCGGCAAGGCTCTGCTTGTCGCCGAAATACTCGTAGAAGGTGCCGATGCTGACGCCCGCGACGGCCGCGATCTCGCGGATCGTCGCCTTTGCGTAGCCGCGTTCGAGCAAAAGCTGAACGAACGCCTGCTGCAGTGCGTCGGAACTCGCCTGCGCACGCGACTGGCGCGGCCGGCGGCGCAAGGCGGGCGCGGGTTGCGCCGCCGGCTGGCCGGGCGGCGCCGGAACCTGAACATGTCGCGGCGGCATATTTGCTACTCTGAAATCAGCAGGGAATACGTTTTACCGGGCGCCGGAACCCGCGCCGGCGCGCCTTCCGTACGGCATGGCACCGGCTGCCCGCAAAGCATGAGACCGGAGACAAACCCGATGACCGAATCGACTCACGCCGTCGCGAACCAGTTCGACGAACTCGTCGACTATAACCTCTTCGCGACGGATCTCGCGCTGCGCGACGCGCTCGCCCGGGCGGGCGCCGACTGGGCCGTGCCGCAGCTCGACGCGTACGGCGCGCGGCTCGGCAGCGCCGACACCGCGCGGCTCGCCGACGAAGCGAACCATCACACGCCGGAACTGAACACCTTCGACCGGCGCGGCCGGCGCATCGACCGCGTCGACTTCCACCCGGCATGGCACACGCTGCTCGGCCAGTACCGCCACGAAGGCTTCGTGTCGCTCGCGTTCCGCGAGTCACGCCGCGGCCGCTGGGCCGCGACCGCCGCCGGCTTCTACCTGCATGGCCAGATCGAGGCCGGCACGCTGTGCCCGGCCACGATGACGCAGGCCGCGATCCCCGTGCTGCAGAAGGAACCCGCGCTGTGGGACCTGCTGCGCGACAAGCTCTACAGCGACGACTACGATCCACGCGACATCCCGGTCGCCGACAAGCGCGCGATCTGGTTCGGCATGGGGATGACCGAGAAACAGGGCGGCTCCGACGTGCGCGCGAACACGACGCTCGCCACGCCGGTCGGCGCGGGCGGACGCGGCGGCGAATACCGGCTGCGCGGCCACAAGTGGTTCTTCTCCGCGCCGATGTGCGACGCGCACCTCGTCGTCGCGCGCACCGAAGCCGGCAGCCCGTCGTGCTTCTACGTGCCGCGCTGGCGGCCCGACGGCACGAAGAACGCGGTCGAGATCCAGCGACTGAAGAACAAGGTCGGCAACCGCAGCAACTCCAGCAGCGAAATCGAGCTGAACGATGCGTGGGGCATCATGCTCGGCGACGAAGGCCGCGGCATCCCGACCATCATCGAGATGGCCACCTACACGCGGCTGAACTGCGTGCTCGGCAGCGCGGCGATGCTGCGCCAGGGCGTCGTGCAGGCGATCGCGTACACGCGCCAGCGCCACGCGTTCGGCCGCGCGCTCGCCGAGCAGCCGCTGATGCGCACCGTGCTCGCCGATCTCGCGCTCGAAAGCGAAGCGGCGCTGTCACTCTCGATGCGCCTCGCCGACGCGTTCGAACGCGACGACTCGCCGCGCGAACGCGCGTGGAAGCGAATCGTCACGCCTGCCGCGAAATTCTGGGTCTGCAAGCGCGCGGTCGAGCTGACCGGCGAGGTGATGGAAGTATTCGGCGGCAACGGCTACGTCGACGACGGCCCGATCGCGCGGCTGTTCCGCGAGGCGCCCGTCAACTCGATCTGGGAAGGCTCGGGCAACGTGATGTGCCTCGACGTGCTGCGCGCGATATCGCGCGAGCCCGACGCGGCCGCCGCGCTGTTCGACGAACTCGCCGACCTCGGCGCGGGCGAACCGCGCATCCGTGCGGCGCTCGACGGGCTGCGCGCGATGCTCGCCGCGCCGGCCGACACGCTCGAAGCATCGGGCCGCGTGGTCGCGCAGCGGCTCGCGCTCGTCGCGCAGGCGTGCCTGCTGCGCCGCGATGCACCGGCGGCCGTCGCCGACGCGTTCGTCGCGACGCGGCTCGCCGCGCCCGACTGGGGCCGCATCGCCGGCGGTTTCGATCCGCATGCGATCGACGTCGCCGCGCTGCTGCAGCGCGCGTACCCGGCCTGATCAGCGCCGCCCCTCGTCCCGCCCGGAGCCCCGATGAACCTCGTCGCCGCCCTCGACCGCGCCGCTCGTGCGACGCCCGACAAGCCGTTCCTCGTCAGCGAATCCGCGACGATCACCTATGCCGCCGCACGCGAGCGCTCGCATCGCGCGGCGGCCGTGCTGAGCGCGCTCGGCGTCGCGGCCGGCGACCGCGTCGCCGCGATGTGCTTCAACACGCCGGCCTTCGTCGACCTGATGTTCGGCGCATGGCGGCTCGGCGCGGCGTTCGTGCCGATCAATCACAAGCTGCAGGCGCCGGAAGTCGACTACGTGCTCGAACACAGCCGCAGCAAGGCGCTGCTGTTCGACGTGGCGCTCGCGCCGGTGGTCGAGCGCCTCGTGCATCCGGCGCGGCGGCTCGTGACCGAGGGCGAACTCGACGGCGTGCCGAACTTCGACACGATGTGCGCGACGCGGGACAGCCTCGCGGGCATCGAGCCGGCCGACGGCGACATCGCGCAGATCCTCTACACCTCCGGCACGACCGGCCGCCCGAAAGGCTGCGTGCACAGTCATCGCACCGTGACGCTCGCGGCGATGCAGGCGGCGCTCGCGACGGGCATCGGCCGCAACGAGCGCATGCTGATGGCGATGCCGATCTGGCATTCGTCGCCGCTGAACAACTGGTTCGGCGGCACGCTGTTCGCGGGCGGGACCGTCGTGCTGCTGCGCGAATATCATCCGCTGCGCTTCCTGCAGACCGTCGAGCGCGAACGCGTGACGATGTATTTCGGCGCGCCGGTGTCGTACACACTGCCGCTCGACACGATCGACGGCTTCGCGGCGTTCGACCTGACGAGCGTGCGCGCGTGGCTGTACGGCGGTGGCCCGATCGGCACCGCGCAGGCCGAACGGCTCGCGCATGCGTATCGCAGCCACGCGTTCTTCCAGGTGTACGGGATGACCGAAGCGGGCCCGGCCGGCACGACGCTGTATCCGGACGAGCAGATCGCGAAGGCCGGCTCGATCGGCCGTCAGGGCGGCCCGGGCGTCGACCTGCGCGTCGTGCGGATGGACGGCGTCGATGCGCAGCCGGGCGAGACCGGCGAGATCTGGCTGAAGACCGACTGCATGATGCTCGGCTATCTCGACGACGCGGCCGCGACGCGCGCCGCGTTCGCGCCGGACGGCTGGTATCGCACCGGCGACATCGCGCGGATCGATCAGGATGGCTATCTGTTCATCGTCGACCGGCTGAAGGACATGATCGTCACGGGCGGCGAGAACGTCTATTCGAAGGAAGTGGAGGACGTGCTCGGCGCGCACCCGGACATCGCCGAGGCGGCCGTCGTCGGCACCCCGCATCCCGACTGGGGCGAGACGGTCGTCGCACACGTCGTGCTGCGCGCGAACGCCGCACCCGACGCGGATGCGCTGCGCGCGTTCTGCGGCGAGCGGCTCGCTGCCTACAAGGTCCCGCGCGAGTTCACGTTCGCGCAGGCGCTGCCGCGCACGCCGACCGGCAAGCTGCAGAAATTCCTGCTGCGCGTGCGCCGGGGCTAGCGCCCGCGCACGCCAATGAAAAAGCCACCCGGCCGCAGCGGCCCGGTGGCTTTTTTTCATGAGCGGCCGGGCAGCGACCTTCGCCGCCGCCCGCGCTTCAAAACATCACGACAGGCTGCTTACTTGCCGCCGATGCTCTTCAGCGGCTTCCACTCGCCCTTCTCGACCTTGTACATCGTGATGCCGCCGTTCTTCAGGTCGCCCTTCGCGTCATACGCGACGTGCGTCGACGTCACGCCCGCCATGTCGGACTTCGCGAGCACCGGCAGGTACTTCGCCGGATCGGTCGAATCGGCCTTCTTCATCGCGTTCAGCATCGCCATCGCGCCGTCGTACGCGTACGGCGAGTACGTCTGCACGTCTTCACCGAAGCGCTTCTTGTACTTGTCGGCGTAGGTCTTGCCGCCCGGCATTTCTTCCAGCGGGAGGCCGGCCAGCGAAGCGATCGTGCCGTCAGCCGCATTGCCTGCGATCTTCAGGAACGTCGGCGTCTTCACCATTTCGCCGCTCATCAGCGGTGCGGCGATGCCGAGCGTCTTCATCTGCTTGACCATCGGCGCTGCCTGCGAATCCGCGCCGCCGTAGTAGACGAGGTCCGGCTTCGTCGACTTGATCTTGGTCAGAATCGCCTTGAAGTCGACAGCCTTGTCGTTCGTGAATTCACGGTCGACGATCGTCGCACCGCCCGCCTTCGCGGCCTTCTCGAACTGGTCGGCAAGACCCTGGCCGTAGGCCGTGCGGTCGTCGACGATCGCGATCTTCTTCATGCCGAGATCCTTCGACGCGAACGTGCCGGCCACCGAGCCCTGCTGCGTGTCGGACGTCATCATGCGGAAGGTCGTCTTGTAGCCCTGCTGCGTGTATTCCGGTGCCGTCGCCATCGCGATTTCCGGAATGCCCGCGTTCGCGTAGATGCGCGAAGCCGGGATCGTCGTGCCCGAGTTGAAGTGACCGAGCATGCCCTTGATGCCGTCGTCGACGAGCTTCTGCGCGACCGTCGTGCCCGTGCGCGGGTCAGCCTGGTCGTCCTGCGTGTTCAGCACGAACTTCACCGGCTTGCCGCCGATCTTCGGGTTCGTCGCGTTGAAGTCTTCCAGCGCGAGCACGATCCCGTTCTGCATATCCTTGCCGTAGTGCGCCTGCGCGCCCGTCATCGGCCCTGCGTAACCGATCTTCACGTCATCCGCATGGGCCGTCCCCGCCAGCGACATGACAGCGACAAACGTCGCGCCTGCCAGCTTTTTCATCGTGTGTTGCATAGCATCTCCTTGGTACCAGGGTAAATGGAGCGGCTTCGGGATCGCCTTGCCGCTTCCTTTGTTTGATCCGAACGGCAAGGATGATCAGCCGATCGTCATCAAATTTGCATTGCCGCCAGCCGCTGCCGTGTTCACGCTCACCGAGCGCTCCGTCAGCAACCGCTCCAGCGCGTAATCTTCCGCATCGCCGTTCTCGAACGCGCCCACCGACACGCCCTGCACCGACACGATCGGGCCCGGCCGCTGCGCGACGTCCTTGACCAGCGTCTGCAGTTCGTCGCTGTCGCCTTCGAACAGCACCGCGTCGAACGGCACGTCGGCCTGCTTGCGCACGGTCGCCTGCGCCTTCAGCGACGCGGGCAGCGCGGCGACCAGCGCCTCGCCGGCCGCGCCGGCGAACAGCGCACGGTTGCCGGTCGCCAGCACCGCCGCGAACTGCGCGCGCGCGCCGCTCGGCGTCGCCGCGACACACAGCACCGTGCCGCGCGGGCCGAGTGTATACGTGTTTCGCTCGCCCGTCGGCCCGGTCAGCACGGCGGTCGCGCCGGCCGGCACCTGTGCCAGATAGCCGTCGCAACGTGCCGCCAGTGCCGGCTCGCGTTGCTCGATCAACCAGTCGCGCAGCGTCGTGAGCGCTGCTGCCGGGTTGCCGCGTGCATCGCCTTCGACCGCGCCGTCCGCGATCAGCGACTGCGCGAGCGAGCGCGGCAGGCCCGACGGACGCGTCGCGAGCAGGCGCTGCAGGTACAGCGCGCCGCCGGCCTTCGGGCCCGTGCCCGACAGCCCTTCGCCGCCGAACGGCTGCACGCCGACCACCGCGCCGATCACGTTGCGGTTCACGTAGATGTTGCCGACGTGCGCATTCGAAATCACGTGCGCGATCGTCTCGTCGATCCGCGTGTGGATGCCGAGCGTCAGCCCGTAACCCGTTGCACGGATCTGCTCGAGCAGCTTGTCGAGCTGGCTGCGGCGGTAGCGCACCACGTGCAGCACGGGGCCGAACACTTCACGCTTCAGCTCGTCGATGGTGCCGATCTCGATCAGCGTCGGCGGCACGAACGTGCCGTGCGCGCAGGCTTCCGGCGACGGCAGCTGCGTGACCGTGTGGCCCTTGTCCTTCATCGTCGCGACGTGCGTGTCGATCGTCTGCTTCGCTTCGCCGTCGATCACCGGGCCGACGTCCGTCGACAGCCGGTCCGGGTTGCCGAGCGCCAGCTCGTGCATCGCGCCCTTCAGCATCGTCAGCGTGCGGTCCGCGACATCGTCCTGCAGACACAGAACGCGCAGCGCCGAACACCGTTGACCGGCCGAGTCGAACGACGACTGCATCACGTCCGCGACGACCTGCTCCGCGAGCGCCGACGAATCGACGATCATCGCGTTCTGGCCGCCCGTTTCCGCGATCAGCGGGATCGGCTTGCCGTCCGGGTCGAGGCGCGCCGACAGCGTCTTGTTGATCAGGCGCGCAACTTCGGTCGAACCGGTGAACATCACCGCACGCGTCCGCGGATCGGCGACCAGTGCTGCGCCGACGGTCTCGCCGTCGCCCGGCAGCAGTTGCACCGCGCCGGCCGGCACGCCGGCCTCGCGCAGCAGGCGCACGGCCTGTGCGGCGATCAGCGGCGTCTGTTCGGCCGGCTTCGCGAGCACCGTGTTGCCGGCGGCCAGCGCTGCGGCCACCTGGCCCATGAAGATCGCCAGCGGGAAGTTCCACGGGCTGATACAGACCACGGGGCCGAGCGGACGGTGCGTGTCGTTCGAGAATTCGTCGCGGATCTGCGCCGCGTAGTAGCGCAGGAAGTCGACTGCTTCGCGGATCTCGGCGATCGCGTTCGGCAGCGATTTGCCGGCTTCGCGCACGATCAGGCCCATCAGCGTGTGCATCTGCGCTTCGAGCAGGTCGGCTGCGCGCACCAGGCAGTCGGCGCGTGCGTCGACCGGCGTTGCCTGCCAGATCGGTGCGGCGGCCACCGCATGCGCGAGCGCCGCGCTCACGTGTTCGGCCGTCGCTTCGCTGACCGTGCCAACCAGGTCGCGCTGGTCGGCCGGGTTGCGCACGTCGCGTGCCGGTGCGTCGGCGAGCGTGTCGTCGTCGAGCATCGGCGCCGCGCGCCACGGGAAGTGCGCGCTCGCGAGCAGCGCGGACGACAGCGATGCGAGGCGGTGTTCATTCGACAGGTCGAGGCCCATCGAGTTGGGACGCTCGTCGCCGTACAGGTTGCGCGGCAGCGGGATCGCGGTTGTCGGCGGCGGATGTGCGGTGCGACACGCGCGGCGTGATGGCGCTGCACGATGACGAGATGCGTACCGCGACGCTCGACCTGGCCGGGCGGGACGACATCCCGGACGCCGCGCGGCAG
>STHD01007940.1:0-20547 GCA_016170015.1 Anopheles longipalpis | reverse complement strand
TTTTTTTCATGAAAGCGAAATTTAATGTGACTTTAGGCTTGTTGCCTAAATGTGTCTCATGAAATTAACTTTTGATGGTTATTAATCTATGAGCCATTTCTTAATTTGTTTCTTCTCGATTTCTGCGGATGAGAAGAGTGATAGTTTAATTGATTTATGTAAAAAGTTTTATCCATAAACTATTCAAATCGGGAATTAATAATTTAACTGGAGAAGGATTAACATTTAATTATTTTCAACAGTTCTCTAGACTTTTCTGAAAACTACAAAACTGAAGTATTTTGTATATTAAAGTTTACTACAAATTTTAATATTTTGTTACTAGAAAACCTCGACATATTTTTTAGAATTAGATAAAATTCATAAATAATATCTCGAATATGAATATATCTAGAAAAATCATATCTCGATACAGAACTAGCCTTTCAGCGCATTATATCATAATCAAATAGTACAATACATTCATATTTAATCAGATTAGCTCCCTGAACAGGCTCGGAAGCTTCTTTATCAGCTAGTACCATCCAGCACCAAGTGGCACGCAGCACGCTTTAGCAGATCGTTAGAAGCGCGTGCCGGCAAAAGGTTAATTTCCTTAAAATGATACCCATCCCGATCACACCAACCGATATGTGGCCATGTGTGGGAGAGTGTGTTCCATTTCAACATGACTTTTCCCGGCTTGGGTTCCTTTGCCCCATCACACACCGCAATATATGAGTTTTCATTAACCCTCGCGATGTTCGATAGTGTCAACCCTCCGTACTTGGTGGCCTGTACGCTAATGAAGGCCGATAAAAAAAAGAGAGTCTTTCTCCCTATTCTCTATTGGAAAGCAGCCAGAAGGCAGTCCCTTGCAGAACCATATCGTGGTCTCACCATCGCATGTAAATTAATACGTTCGTCATACGCCAACAAGGACCTTGGGTGTTTGCTTCATTTCAATTTTTTTGTTGCTTTCCTCAAAAGGAGGAAGCTTCTCATTAAGCAAAACAAGCTAACAAGCAGGAGAAGCATTGGGTTCGAAAATAAAAACCCATCTCTAGCTTCCCCCCTTGAAACCATCTACTACTTACTGCACACCCTTTGAAGGGCATAGAAAATGCGAAAGGTTGGTTCCGTTTTTTTTTTTTGGTTCGTGGGGAGGATTTAAAAAGAGTCGTAAAAATATCATTTACTTTATTACGGTTCGTGGAACGCGCGACCGAGCGCCAGCTTCTCGAAGCGCAGGAAGCAATCAAACGTTACAAAATGGCAGCGGTCACGCACCGGCCGGTACACGCACGCGACACACGCCTGGTTACGCCTCACGAACTCGTTCGCAAACCGGCAAGAGTTAAGCTAAGAACCCCAAACAAAAAAGTAGTCCCCAAGGAACCCTTAAAGACCACGGTTACACGGTACATCGGCTTGATTGGATATCGCGTGTGTTTTAAGGGTTATTCCGCCAATCAGCGGAAATTGGTATGGTATTATGCAACGAGGTCGTCCCGAGGCGAACCGGAGTCGCAAAAGCATCGCACGCATCTCTGGACATCCACCCCATGAGATTTTGATGTCAACAACCTTTGGGTAGCTGTCACTTGTCGTGTTGTGGAGGATGTGTTGGGTATAAAATCACGTCCAAGAATTGAGGAACTCTTCTTGCACGAATGCATTTTCTTTGCTCCCTTGAAAACGATGACGTATATTGGGGAGTGAGTGTCTTAAAATAGACCACCAGTATGTATGCACCTCTCAATCAGATCGGGTTCGTTGGTAACACGATATCACGTGGGGCGAAATCGAAGCTGAGGTGTGGAATGAGGAGGTCGAAGAATAACAACACACGCGTAACAACAACCCACCAATACCTTCAAAACCCCTTGGATCATTGGGGAGAAATGGTGACAAGTACGTATTTAATAGCTGCTGCTAGACAAGATTCACTGCACTAGGCTCATTCGCCTAGGGGACCTCTTAGAACTAAACAAAAAAACCGACCGAAAAAAACGACCGAAATCTCCAAGGGTAACAAAACGATCTGCTTTTGAACTGAAGATGCATCGGAATAAAAAAACAAATACATTCAACCGATTCCCTGCCGGCTACGGGCAATGGTCCATCATTTATCTCCCTCAAGAAAACGTTCCCTCTTGAGAGATCTCATCCACAGTACGAAGATGTTTGGGATTTTGCTTCCCTATGTGCGGTACTCTTCGAAGAGATACCTCATTATGACCATCATCAGGAAGGTACGCGTATGTGAGACCCATTAAAAAAGCGCATCCACGAGCATAAACAACACCAACACCGAGGGTTTGGGAAGGGTATGGCGTGACCATGACAGCAGCACGCGACCAAACTCAGTAGCCGAGTGATCGCCGTTAGAATCGAAAAAAAAGTGTCAAAGTCATCGGTTTTCTTCTGCGCTGCTTTTAATCTTCTGGTTCTGGTTTTTTTTGGGTGGGTGACGAAATAAATAGACACGAGTGTCACGTGGAAAATTTATTTTAAAACACATTCATCTACCGTGCACGATGATAGGGTGTACGTGTATGTGCTTATCATAAATGTCCGTCCCGTGAACGAGCCATGGCGGTAAGATAAAGGATGCCGCCAATGTTTGCCTTTAACCCATCCAAAGTGTGCGATAATGTGAACTTATTGAAGTTGTAAAGAATCCTTTTTTTTTAGAATCACCGAAGGTTTATCATCGAGCAAATAGTTGTAAAAGGATACACAGGAACTAGTCAGAATTGCCCTCATACCAAACAAATAGGCGGGAATCGTTAATATTTACTGGAAACCATGTTTTCTCCTTATTTTCTAAGTCCATTGAGATGAATGCATTTATGCGAATTTTTTAACATTTCTATTCCACACTCACATTCATTTAGACAATCAATGAAGTATTGTCCCTCGCAGAAGAATAATTATGCGACATTTATTGACACAGCATTTTTCACTCTCAGTTTCCCCTATTGGGACTTGGGTTCCTTGCTTTGACGTCATGTTTCAGAACAAAGATGTCCAACTCTGTGAGGTGGTCCTACTTTCTTTGGAAAAGTTTTGAGGCGTTGATTTTGACACAAACATTGATTCACAAGGAACACTTTTAATAAAATACAGTTTGCAAATTCAAATCATGCCATACGTTTCACATTCAGCAAACGAACAAAACTCGGACCTCGGGGACTTGCATTTGGATGTTAAACAATGGAAAAACGGAATACACATGAACATTCTCTTATGCAGCAACATTTGAATTTGATGGTGTTGAAATGTGTCACTTTCTGAAGTGTCATGCGGTGAACAATCGATCGGATCGTTTAGTTTTTGTCCTGTCCACAACAAAGGCTTTTCCATTGGGTGGTTTGGTGTGCTGGAAATCAAAATATGTTAATCATCATCACTCGATCCATTGAGTGAACATGAAGTTTTGGGACCACACCGGATGGAGTGACACTACAAAAAACTGGGAACAGAACCGAGTAGGGACACAGCCGGACACGCAAAGGGAGTAATGTCAAGAGTCATTAGAATTTTTTAATTGCACAAAATTCCTGCATCGATTTGCTATTTGTTAGCGTGGAACGTTGGGCACAACTTTCCTTTTTTTCGTTTTAAATGATGAAAGAATTTTCCCAACCGTTGATGCCGAAGCACGGTAGATGGAACGCTTCAGCACTCTCGAAGATCAAATAACATTTTAATGAAAACATTCGCCCCAACATAAATTGGAAATTCAATCAATGTGTTTTTCGCACGGTAGATGTTAAGAGGAGATTTGGCAATAAGAAGCAAGGGGAAGAATATTTGCTCGTAGGAAGCGGGATGCGAGGTGGCCATCGTAATACGCGATCCTCATTAACATTTTCGGTTCGAGAGGGAAGGTTCGATGGACGAGTGGTTTCTTTGCAAAGAGAAAGCGAGTGAAAGACTCGGAGAACACTGACACGAGGCTTTGAATTAGCGGACGGTAAAGAAACATAAGTTTTTTATCATAACATTACAGTGATGGACGAAAGTTGGTGATGAATGATAATACATGAATTTTTCATTTCACCTTTTATTGGAAATAGTATTTTAGCACAACTACCCAAGACTTTATTTAAATTTTTGGAAAAACTATACGCTTCTTATATCAGTTTTCCATTGAACCACTACACGCATATAAACATTGCCATCACTGTTAGCACTCGCCCACATCGCACACCAGCCAAAAGTGCGACAAACCCGACAACAGTCACAAGCATCATCATCAAATGATACTTCACCAGCAATTCGTCAATTCAACACATCGGTCATACATATTTTAATAGCCTTTATGTTTGCTGAATTATTGAACGAGACGAATTTTTAATTCACACGATTTCGTATACCGCCGTGTCGTTTGACGTTTTGGCGAGTGTTTTCCGAGGGCGGCTAACGAATTTCCCAAACCCCGGGCTAACATGTCTCACTCGTTCGCCATCGCATGGTCATGATGATGAGATTGATGATGATGATGATGACGATGAGCAGAACGGTGAACAAGTGAGTACGAGAGTTGTTTTTCCGATTCCGAGAAAATGCTTTCATCTGTGCAGCAATCGAAGCGAAATAATTTTCGGCAAAAATCTTCTTCCATTTTGTGTTATCACGAGGGTGCAATGGACAAGCTACGATTTGGGTGTTTAGAACAGATTATTTTGCTATGTAGTTTTTAAATTACTGCTGTAAAGAAAATAATAGTTATTATATCATTTCTTCGTATGTCACTACACCTTCAGAATACTCAATGCCCGTTTTTGTTATTAAAAGAAGACAGCTGGCTCGATCTACAACAACTGTGACACATTTCGTCCATGTCCTAAACAAAGTCTCCTCTTATTTAAGGGTCACCCTTAAACACACCAACCAATCCGTTCTTTTCCCAAAAATACAAAGAAGGAACACACGCACTTCAGCGGGAAAATCGATATCAAAAATGCTTTATAAACAAAAAAACATCCCAACCCTATCTGCCGAAAAATAAGACCATTCCTCCAGGGACACGGTCTCCCCGGAAAACTTCCCCTCGATCCTCCCTCGCGTCTCCTACCCCAGCATCTACCCTTTATGATGGTGGTCCTGGCTAAAAACTTTATCTTCACCCTATGCTTTGCAACCCGCTATATACTCTCTCGACCACAACGAAACCGAAACGGAATCTTTATGTTCTTTTCCCGGAATCAGCGTCAAGCTGGCAAACCATTCCTTCCAACCACCCATCGCCCCCCCGACACACAGGAAATGGAACTGGCTTTTCTTTACCATTTTCCCCTTTTTGAGACTCGGAACGACTCTTGTCTTCTTTCGCCCCCCCCCCCCCCCCCCCCACATCCCCCCAACTCCCCAAGAAAGGGAAAAAGGGCTGAAATAATAAATCTTACCCTTTTTGTTATATTGCTCCCGCGCGTTTCCGGCTTGTTTCACCGGCCAGAAAAAGGTGAATGTATGCGTGTGCGTCTTTCAATCGGTCACATGTGTCCTTTTATCAATGCGTCCATACGACCGTGTGTGTGTGTGTAACATAAAGAAAGGCCAAACGATGGTCCAAAAGCAGAATGGGGGAAAGAGATACAGAAGGTCTCGACCTGTGTCGAAGATACTGTGGCGCAGGCTAACGCAAAACGAAAATCGCATTAATCATATCCTGGAAAATATTATTGATTGCGAAACGGTTTACGACGGACGATGGCCACGTTGGTTTGCAGTGGTGCTTACGGGGCTTACGGGGAAGGTTTTGATGATTGACAGGGAAAATTGTGCCGAGGGATGCTGCTACACGGTGGTGTGTGGGTTGGGAAACGGTCACATCGGGTTGGTCGGAAAAATCCTTTCCTATATGCTGTACTACTACTTGAATGATTATTTTACTCTATCTTTTCGTTTTGTTGGAATATTTTATATTTTATTTACATTCTTATATTAACGTAAGTGCTGAACTTTCGCTTTCGGTTCCTGTTGGAAGTAACGTTTAATAAAAACAAACACAAAATCCAACAGCATCCCAACCCAATACACGGCCGTACGCAAGCGAGTGAGCTGAGCAAGCGAAAATAAAATCAACCAAAATAACAACCCTCGCAAAACCGGAAACCCCCCTTTTTGGTTTGACCGAACCACACGCGCACACACATTGAAGCTAAATGTAGTTCAATCCTTAACTTCCTTTTATTTCCACCTTCTGCTCCTACCTTCCCGATCCACCTTACACCTCCCCTTCCCATTGATCTACTCCCCATGGTCTATCGAAAATAAAGAAATAGACCATCAAAAGCGAAAGGATAACGGAAAAAAGGGGGCGATATTCGCAACTCATTCATCACGTACGTAACCCCTTGTGCGCCATCGTTATGTGATGGGCCACCGTTCTTCCAATCCGCTTTTTATGACTTTCCTTTCCTGATGCTATCTCTCCCACTACTAACTCCCCCGCCCCATTTCCCTTCCCCGTCCTTTATCCTCTAGTAGTAGGGTGTTATGTGAGCAGTGTAACGTAACGTGCCCAAGAACCCATCAGCAGCAAACCCACATTATGTACACGTTATCCTTTATCCTTTCACCTCGCACACACACAACGTACGGGGAAGGGGGAGTGTAACCGGGGTGGAAACTCACACACACACACGTACTGAAGTTTGGCCCCTTCTCAACGACGAATGTCTTCCAACAGAAAAGGAAAATCGAAAGCAACCCTGAACTGAACCCTTTTTATGATCTTACTGTCGGCTTCGCTTTTTCCGTATCGAAGGAAATAGGGTCGCTATCGTAGTAGTCCTTGGAGTAAAAATCCTACCAAGCACCAGAGTTACGTTCGGTACGGGTGAAAGTGAAAGTGAAATCCTTTCGTGTGTGTCGGTTCGGTTCCATTGCCAGTGTCACCATCATTCATCGGGTTGGACACACGGTACACACACGTGTGGGCGGAAGTACGATGGGAGTATGTGAAGAAGATAAACGAACCTGTCGGTGGCTCGTGTAACCGAGTCGTCTTTACTGTGAACCCCCCCACCCGCGTGAGTCAGTCCGTGAGTGAGTGAGGCATCGTTAGGGAGGTGATGAGAAAGATTGCAATCGCGCCATCTCTTCCTACTGACATTGCGCGAGATTTTTACAACACCAACCCCCTTCCAAAGGGAAGATACATAAAAATACACACAACAATAAAAATAAACACCAACACACAGCGGTGAAATGATGCCTTGGGACAGTGCGTGCTCGTGTGCGACAAGTTGAAATTGGGTTGAGTGAGAGAAAAAACACACGATTGCTGTTGGAGGAATGAGACACACAACATATTCCATTCAAACGCGCTAACCCCTTTTTCAAACACTAACACACGCTCTCGCTACTCCATTACGCAAAAGCAAACAAAAGAAACAAAAAGGGTTCCGCTGCCACCTTAAAAAGGTTTTTTTCTTCTTTTTGTTCGGTTTGTTTGTTCTGCTGCTCAGCAACACTGTGCGCATCATATGATGCTGGGTTATTTATATTTTTTTTTCTATTGATGCTTTTTTTATGCTCCAATCGACGATATTCAAATGAGCGGCTGTGTTGCGCGTGTAACCCAAAATAAAAAGGGGTGAACTAAAACGGGGCGGAGTTGCCCACCCCAAACAAAAAAGGGTTTTTTTGGGAGATGAAGCGGCGTAGTGCCGTTGTGTGATTTTAGAGCGCATCGAAAGGGTTCCTCTTTCGGATGGGAAACGAACGCCATTGAAGCGTTGAAGAATGCTTCGTGCGTGCGTGTTTGTGTACGCTTTTGATGCGCGAATGGAAAAGGGGTTGAATTTTTTTTGACGACATGATGTGTGGTTCGTTCACCAATGAGATGGCGTGCTTGATTGAATGACGGAACATGGGTTGGGGATGCGTTTGATTCGATAAAATGGCTTCTCTTATGAGGGAGAGATGTAAAGAGAAAAGATATATACTCATAAGGAAAATAGCTAAAAGTTTCTATACTTGAAATATTTGCGATTTTGCGATTGAAATATTTTACTATCATGTAATAATATTAAATAAAATTAGGGCGAAAAAGAAATACTACCAAAATGGTCAAACAAATCGATTTTTTTCCTTTAGATGCTCTTAATATAATGTACTAGTTCTTGTTGAGAGTTTTTTAATGTACTAGTTCTTGTTGAGATGAGAAAAGCAAGATCCGGAGCGAGATCCGGATGGGTTTTGTTGGTCTTAGAGAATTCGCTAATCGACACTACAAATTATTTTTTAAATAAAACAGCACTCTGAAGAAAGGCCTGAAAAATAATCAATTTTGAGTAAGACAAAAATTACGTACAACATAACAAATTAATGTAAAATATTTTTAATCTATTTAGAAAACAGCCATTTTGCTAAGAGTAACTTCAGGCTGAGGTCTTTTATTTCTGAAAGAGTATTAGTCTGATTGCCCTTATGATACTTTTAGCTCAACAACGGACTCCTTGAATATCCGACATTAATTAGAATACAATCAATGGATCACCCAAAACAGAATGCCAATATCAATTCCCAACCTCACGCCCAACAATGGACAATGTGTTTAGTTAAATTGCTTCTAACACACGATTGCAAACAATCCACGGCAAACGCAATGCGCAAGATGCTGGTGCGCTCACTAACAAACCACAACGAATTCGTACCGACAACGACACCGGAAATGCTGCCCGACAGGCAGGAACCGTTCTGGAGGCTGCTGGCTGATTAACACCCGGTTCCGGTGAATTATTTCCAGATGGACCGCGATTATCGTGGCCACCCCCTTAATCATCCCGGCGCCCGTAAAACGCTTGACCGCTTGTAGCGAGATGTATAAGTGGTTTGTTCACAAATTAAAACACAAACGCCCTCCCATGGGAGGCCGTTGGTGGTTGTGGCCATTTTTATTAATATCATAAAGCAAACGTCGCTTGTTGTGGCGGGTGTGCATATAAATTTTGCCTTCGATTGGAGGACCAAGTGCATAGTGTGAGGGAAGCGTAACCTTACCAGTTCCAGCATATGGGAGCATTATCAAATTAAGCACTACACGGTGTCGTAAATAATGATCTCGTTTGTTTTTCTCTCGCGTGCTGCGGGTTTGCGTCGATCATCATCGACATTCCGATTGGACATTCCGGAATTCTGGCGGTGAGGGGTGATGAAAACGAATTAAAATCAGCAAACCACAGCCGTTGATGCTTTATGCGAATGTGAGAAGGCACACGGTGCCGTACACTGGCCATACCTGTCGGGTGTTGTTGGCTGATGGAAGAACGATGTTTCTATTTCCAGCCGCGACGTAATCCGGACACCGTTTGCGATGGCACGTTGGGGACGGCCTATTTTTGGGACGGTCCGTTGCATGCACACGTTGTGCGGAAAGCTTCTTTTCTCACCAGCTGACACCGATCCGATTATTTCCGTTTTGTGTTGCGCGCCGTTACGCACCTCCGGGTGTGGGTGTCTTTGCAGTTTGCAACTATTTTGCGCTCGCCGAGGAAGGCGGCAAGATAGGCTAAAAATAGAGCACGTGCTCTTGGCACTCGGTATTTCTCCCTGCTAGGACTCACATCCATGTTTTACATCATAATTAGCACACTCTGATACCGGACCACCTTGCGGATCTCCTCTTTGAGCTTTTCATCGCGATGGGAAAGGTGTGAGAAGGTGAAACCATTTATCATGGGATTATGTAAGTGGGACACCACAGACAAAACCAAGCCAAAAGTTTGTTGCCAAAAACTAGAATTCGTCCAGTGCTTGGGTGTTGGAATCATATCCAATTGATAATGATGTTAAGCGTGAGGTAACGTATTCGTGCCACTGCATAAGTTTTTGTAGTTAAAATCGAAAAAAGGGTATGAAGAAAAGTATCACATTTAGCTCACAATGAAGGTGTTGAAGACTAAAACGTGGTAATTCTGCAATTTTGTCCAATTCTGGAGTTCTGAATTGAGTTCGTGAAAAGGAGTCCAAAGTTCTTTTTTTCTATGCTGAGATCTACAACAAGAATATTATGACAAAAGTGAGCAGTTCTGGTAACTATTACGAGGTCCTTCAGAAATCCTAGGAGAATTGAGTACAGGGCTACAGTACTGCTATTACAAATTTACAACTCCAACTATGAATTCTAAAGCAATCTTTTATTCCAAGGATTTTGCCCTAGTATTATTGGAAAGAATTTAGAATTTCCCAACCAAGTTGAGTGAATCTGCTTCTGTAGCTTTAAGGCTAAACTACAACTAGAACTAAAAAACAGAAACACACCGAATGTCCTAATCCTTCTCCAGAAATCCTAAAGACCGTCCACCTCTGGACTCAACCTGAAAGATTGACTCAAAATTTAAGATTTAAAACTTCGTTTAAAGCAAAACTTACACACCCTTTAGCCCATTTCACGAATCGCCGAAAACCTGATCACCACAAACCGCTCTTCCAATAAATAACATCCCTTTCACACTCCATAAAGTGTTACACCATCGATTGAGTGGTCCACAGCAAGGCGACAGAAAATTCCGCCAAAATGTGAGGCGTTTCGAAGTCAATAAAAATGATTTACCATCCGTACAGTAATGCCGGCGCAAAAAGGACACCGGCGTAGGTGGTACACTGGTCGCTATCGGGTATATTTATCAAACATCCGCCAAAGGTGATAAAGGCGTAACCCGTGGGCTATTCCCATTTCGGTTTCGATGGCCCAAAAGTATCGATTGTTGGGTTTGGTGTTGGCTTGACGTTGGCTTTCTTTCGCATCGGTAATCGACACGCTGCGGTACCTTTGCTGAAGCGAAACGTTCCAACCTCTTGTACAGACGATCGAATCGAGCTACAGGTCGTTTTATTTATCGTGTCTCGAAGGTAGGAAGAAAGGATAATCGTAAATCGGCAACAACAGCTTCAAAACGGTGACTTCAAAGCGGTTTCAAAGGCGAAGAAACACAAATGCTTCGCTAAAAAGGACACAATCAAACACCTTCCACACCGAATGACGTAGCCTTTCGATCGTGTAACCTTCGTGGATTTACAATCAATTTCTTTCGGTACACAATCCCAATCGAGCAGATCCCACCATTGATACACAAAGGGAAAGGAACGATCAAAATTCTCCAAATCATCTCCTCATCCGGATAAGGAACCTCCGCCGTCATCTCTTTTGTCGTCATTGCAAAAGGGCAATAAAAAATTGCGTGTTGCCACTTTCGCACCGCCCGACTACCCTTCCACGATCGCAAGCTTATGAGAGCGCAATACGAACCAGTTCGCTCGGGAAGGATGAAAGGGCAAGAAAGGAAAGGGATAGTAATCCTTTCCTGTGGGATATGGAAACCTGCGCAAAATGGATTGGGTAAGCACCTTGCACAACATACGTACATCATCGACCCATAATCGACCGCACTAGCTAGCGTCCCATACCGTCGTAGCCCCGAGCTCCTAAAAATGGCAACTTGATTTACGTTTTTTCACACGCATCCCTTCGCTACCTGCCTGTGTGCATCCTTTTTTTTGTACTTCTGAAGGGAGATTTACCCTTTTAAAATCATTCCCTTTTAGTATCCTTTTTAAACCTTCTCTTCTTTTTTTTTTGGCACAATGAAGCAAACATTCCTAAAGCCATTTTGGCTCCAGCATCTTCCATCAGTGAGTCTCTTTTTTCCACCATTATAAAACCGAGAATTGATGGGTTAAAAATCCTACCCTATCCGAGCAATTTATCTTCCCGTCGCTGCTGCAAAAAAGGACCTTTTGCGATCGGTTTCGCTACGAATGGAAAGCCTTTTGCTCTGTTTGCTTCTTAGCGATCATCGATTGATTTCCTGGGGAACGTTTTTTGGAATGTGCCTTTGTGTGCCTTTGATTGCCGAACCTGTGGAATGTGTGTGTGTCGCAGGTTACGAAGGTGTTACATTCACGTGTCCGCTTATTTGCTCGTGTGAAACGAGCCTCGAAACGAAGGTGTTCCTCGTAGATAAAGAGACTGTTTGCGAGGAATGGGCCAAGAAAAAAGGGATAACGTAAAGTGAATTGAATGTGTGAGATAAATTGTGATCAGTTTTTGTTCACGTTTGGCAAGATATGGATTGTCATCATGAAAGCGAAAAAGCCCCGAGATCTCGTTTGCAGGTATGTCACAACAAATAATAGTGTCAGGAAAACAAACTGTTTGAGTTGTTTTGTTCGATTTGGAAGAGTAAATAGCTTTAGAACTGACTGAATTTTTCAAAATATTTCATTTCGTTTTGATTAAAAGAATTTCTTTTTGTTATTAAACATTAATCATTTATTTGGATAAATATTCCTTTAGTTATATATATTCTACTTTATTTATTATTTAGTTTTGTTAAAAAAAATCCCTACAAGAAGTTCCAAATTTTGTCATGCTAAATCACAGTCCATCTTTACACGCCACGTTCTTCCGGTTTTGTGTCCCGCAAAACCGTTTAGGGTGGGTTGTAAAACAAACTACACGAACCCGATATGTTTTCACTTCACTCTTCCCCGCATTTTATACCATAAACCACCTAACCCGAGATACGACATTCTTAAATTTCAACAAAAACCCCCTGATTGCCTACACTTTACCCAGCGAGGAGATCGCGTTTTTATGCTTCACTTTCTGCGTTCTGTGGTTTCACTTTCGCGTCACCGATGGTCTGTAATTGACTGTGCAGCAGTGCTACCGTTTTGGCCCGATTCGGCCCAATTTCCGGTCGAGTGCATAGATGCATTTCCTGCCCGGCCCCTCGTCCCACACGGTGAGCCTGATGCAAAAAAGGGAAGGAAATCGCCATCAAATAACGCTACACACAAAACAACAAAAAAGCCCCCTGAATGGAGATACTCAAACATGCACTTCGATTGCGGTGTTGCATTCTAAAGTGCATAGCACAGCACGAGGTCCCTGTGGTATCGGCCAAACCCGGAAGGAATTTGGTCGCTTTGCGATATGTTGCATTCCAAAATGTGAGTAACATTATGAAGTTTCCCTTTCATGAAGCTGCGGCGTTTGGTGCGGGCATACGCTCCCGTTTGACTCATACGATGTTTTGAGTTATTTCGTACCGATAATGTTATATTTGTAACCGTTTTAGAAGCTGTGTGCGAGTGTTTTTTATGGTTCCTTTATCGCCACTTAATGTCTCGGCAGTGGTTTTTATATTGCGACCACAAAATGAAACCAAAAAACTCTCTCCGATCAATGGTAGGACGGACAACATGCTGAGTAACTTGAATGAGCCTAGCGATTGAACACCTTTTCGTGGATGGATTGGGAATAGTTTGAGTGTAGCTCAAAAGCAAAGGTTTTATTGTAAAGTGAAGTTGGACTGCCAAAATAAAAAGACATAAAACAATTTGAAAGCGAAAATGATATAAATTTCTGATAAAATATTCAATTTGTAATAATTAAATTAAACCTTGAGAGCTTTATATCCTTGTAGATTTTATCTTAATTTTGCTCTCCTTCTCTAAAGCTATCACAGAAAATTATCGTGAGAAAATTATTTATTAATGATCTTTTCATCTCATTACAAACCCGAAATTGAACAAGAGCCTTTTAAACAGTATTTCACTGCGTTCTGGGATCGAACTTCCATCTTTGAACGCTTATCCGATCATTTAGATTTAATTATCTTTCGTATTACATCGCCAAAGCCTTTCCACTGAAGGTTTTTCCTAGAACCAGCAAGGATCTAATACATCTCATTGATGAAAACAGCACTCGTAAAACGATCCAAACTTCATTCATCCGACCGTTGCCCACGTGAAAATTTTGTAATCGAACACGCAAAATAAAACCACACGTAATACGACCCGGCCAGTCCGGTTTTGTCGTTGCCCAGAATGAAAGGACACGGTGTGTCCTGTGCGAGTGAGTTGCATCCGCTCCTTTATGGTACCTTTCCCTTTTCTTTCCCAGCCTTTCCCACTGGATCGTTGCTTCGGGAGCGTGGGTGATCGAAACCGAACATTGTCCATTTGTTGATTGTTTTTTTTTTTAGTATTTGTCCTAAGCAACAAAAAAATCAAGTTCAAATATCCTTTTTTGCAAAAGGCTGGTCGAACGAGGATCACGATCACACAAAAGGACACCCTACCGAAGACCGAATGGTTTGATTCCGTTTAAATAAAAACCACAATCGACGGGAACGGGAGCGGGGTTGTAAATTGAGTTCCAGTTTCCTGCAGCATCGCACTGCAACTCGGTTTCACTTTTGTTTGGGAAAAAAAGTTTTTCGCGTCCTGTAAAACTCCTCTGCGGCCGGAAACGAAATCTGAAGGTTGGGCATTCGATTTCACTTTCGTTCGAGATGGAAAGTTTCAACTACACGCCCCGGCTGTGGTTTGCATGATGCAGTCCTTTCCGGGTTGTGATACGATTTTTTTTGTTTCTTTGTCAAACATTCAAAAAAAAGGTAAAGAAAAATGTGAGAAGCATAATGTACATGGCGCAATAATGTTAAAAACGCGCCAAAATATGCGTTGAAAAAATTGTAGTATCCAAAAAAATTTCAAATATATTTCCATTTTATTCCACAAGAAGTTGTAGAAGTTTCGGATAACAACTCCAAAAGCAGATGAATTTTATCCCATTTTCATTTACTTATTTATTTTAAACAACTCTACTGCGATTATTTCTTTTCTACTATGCATTGATGCCTATTGTTTGTCTCAAAGACTTTATAAAAGTTCTTTCATACATGATCTTATGCTCTAAACTAAAATGATGGCCTTACTTTTCTTCTCTTTTGTAACAAATCCTCCAACACTCACCATAACTTAACAGGAAGGCAAATCGTTGGAAGGCGCTAATACTCAACATCATTTTTCAACCATTCGATCTGGTCCGAAAACATCCTCACGATCACGCTTATCATCACCAGGGATCGTCGATCGTGAACGGGATGAAAAATTGTGTGAAAAAAAATGAAAATCCTATTTGGCGGCGCTTTCCCTGTTCGCGAAACGGTAGCCAGTGGAAGGAATCGCTCGTGAAAGGGCTCCCGGAGTGTGAGAGAATCACCCGATCGATGTTCGTACTCCGACTCGGCCTGGTCATGGAAGAATATTAATGATGCTTACCGTCCAAAGATCCATAGTGAGGGCTATCTGTTTTTTTTTTGTTTGCCCCTATCCTTAGAACCTTATGGCCAGTTGGGTCAGTTTGAGAAAGTTTTTTTGTTCTGTAATTTAATTTACAAACTGCAGGTCATAACCGAATGTTGAATAACCTTGCAACTGGCGTCTGATAGGAGGTATGCGTTCCGGGAATTCATTCGCACCATCTTGCCCTATCTTGGTGCTATCCCAAACAGAAGAAAAAAAAGCACCGAACTACCTGCCAAACCCCGGGCTTAGGACAAAAGGATGCGGATATATTGGCTTCCGCCTCCTGCCGACTAGCCAAAAAAACTCTCGATGCGTTACTTCTAATGATCTTGGGCCTGGTTAATTAATCGAGATCAGAATAGCGCCGCAATGTAGCTTACATTTTCCTAACCAAAAACCGTGTCGGAAGGATCCTCAACACCTCAACACTGAAGACCGGCTTCCTTTGAACACCTTCCGAAACCTGCCAATCAAACTCGCCAGTGGCTTATTGGAGGATTCGCTTTTGGAGGATATTTTATACCCAAAAAAACGGGTTTTTGCATTAATCTCGCAATCCCCTGTAGAGGAACTCCTTCAACCCAATAATGAGAGCGGTTACAATGGAAATCGTAACAAAACATACGCAACAGCACAGCGGAAGCAAATTCCCAGCAAAACTATAGAACTTGTAAACCTTTCAACTTCATGTCTTTGGAACGTAGCAGGTACTGGACATAACATTCGCTGCTCCTGATCTTGCTTCGGCCATTTTTTTCTCACAAAATCCAACCAGTCAAGCGTGCCTGTTGACCATGGGAACCGACCATACACGCAATAGTAGTCTTACCGATCCTCACTCCATCCCCGAAGAGTCAAACTGAACGGTCGATGCACCACCGTTGACCAAGTGTTTTCCGGCCATACCGAGATTTTGGAGTGTTTATTATTACTGAGACACTTTTCACAGGCAAACCCAGAGAAATGCTTCCGATGAAATTTGAAGCGAAGGGATAACGTTTTTTTTATTTTATTTTCGAGAGGCTAAAGGATCGCGAACCAACCAGTTTTGTCCAAACATCCTTTGGTTCGCCTTCCCGAGGCCGGGATGCAAACAACTCTGGCAACTTGCCGTTTCTTGTTTTTTCATTCCATCCTAAAAGATGGTAAACGAGACACGAGATCGAGTGGTGCTTCAGTTTTAACGAGTTTAGCAAACTGTCATCCTACTACACTCTTCGCTTTTCAATACACTGGCAAGTAATGCGAGAACAGTGCGAACCCAACGTCCGCCAAGTTGGAAGGAATGTGTGTTTGTCGGGTTAAATGTTTCCGGTTCAATCGATTCACTTTCGGGTAACATTGCACCACTCTGCATATGTGTATGAATATTTTGTGTGAAAGCAGCAACAGTTTGACAGCTTAAAGCACTTATTTAAGTCACTGTCACTTGGATCGGGTTACTGTAAATAGACATGTTCAGGATATCAAATAATCTATTGGAGTCAGTGAGCAGCAAGTGTTCCAGTTTAAATTTAAATTAATTTATCAAATAACTGTCAGTAAAGTAAAGATAAAAATCGGCTTAGTTAATACGAATCCACAAAACTTTCATGTCAAAAGAATAGATAAACCTGTAAGGCTCAACTGCACGATCAAATCTCACCTGGATCAATCCATACACCACGATTTTTCACGTTTTTATGCCTAACAACTAATATATTTAAAAAAAGATCAAATGCTCAAACACCTTCCATTCCTTTCGTCCAGTTCCAGGAGAAATTGTCCTTATCTTCTACCAAAAATGTTCCAGTTACACAGCACGCCACCGGTACGGTGTTGCGAAAGTGCACCTTTTACCATGCCTCAAAACCTTCACCGAAAGGGGATATCTAAGCCTGAACAGCACCAGGGTTCCTATTCTTCAGTACTCATGTTATGCATGTCAGATTCTACATAATTGCAAAACTCACTAGCAATCTGCCAAAAACTGTCTTTGTCTCAATCCGATCCGATCCAGGTCTAGGTTCTTAGGTAGGCAAAGCACACTTCGGTAAGGTTATGCACGCCGCCTTTCGACGATGACATCCGATGACGGGTGCCTTGCATCTGCAAACTATCCTTCGCTCTAAAGAAAACACAGAAAAAGGTTCCAACTTTCTTGCCTTTGACCAAAAACGGCAATCAAAGAAAACCCGTACCGTTACCTGTTCCGGAAAAGCTCGAATCGGTGGCTTCCGTCTCGTTCCCTACTCGTGTACTCGTTGGAAGATCGTATGTTTGGTAGATGGCGTAAATTGCAAACCTAAATTACTCCTTTTCGACCATCGACACCGACCGTAAAGGGAAGCGATTTCAATCAACCTTTACTGCAAGCGAAGAAAATGAAAACCGGTAGGTGTACTCGTTTGAATACCAAAGCGAAGTCGGCAAGGCGATTAAGTTCGCACCCGGCGCAAAATCTTCGTCCTTTTACAGGGGTTTTTGGGAAGTGAATGCTGCTTCTTTTTGGCGAAACGAACGATACAATCGGCCAAGATGTTCTGCCGGCACGCTCAGTTCCAATGGGTTTTTGGAAGCAATTAAGTCCTACACATTTGGTTTCTTGCACGCACACAATCGGTCGGTACGGAGCTAAACGGGCGTATAGAAGGTACACCTTCATTAGACGTTCGTTTGTGGCAACGGCTGCATCATTGTTTGAAAGGCTTGTCTTAAGAGGATTAGGCAAATGGAACCTTTGGAAACGGGGAAAGGATGTGTGTCTGGCGAAGGATCTTCACGATCGCCACGATCCCGAGCTTATGGAGTCATGTTTGCGAAAGAAATTGCTTTTTTGCTCTTCTTTTCGAACCTTTTCGAAATATTCTGAGACGTTTCAGCAAGATCCATTCCTACAGAATGATGCTGAAAATTTTTGTTTAAAACCTAATTTATTTACCTCCCAAATTAAACTGAACTCTGCATCACAAACTGCACATCCGTTCCGTTGACTGATGACTACCGATTCGAGTGTCGATTCTGGAAGAGCTCTTCAGATGCATTCACTATCCTGTCCAGACTGCATCACTTCACTTACGTCTTGATGTAAACGGCCAAATGGCCCCCATCTCAAGCGAACCGAATATCTTCCAGGAAACCAGCTTCCAGTCCAATCCATAAAAGATCAAATCATCATCACCACGTTGCAAAACAACTCGATTGCGTTTCGTACGAACTAGTGTGGAAGCTGCAACCGGTGTAATACGAACCGCCCGGATCGTACTGTCCATTTTTCATCCCACACCGGGCTCAGGAAATTGCATCCCACAAGTGGAATCGAACCCCGACGACGACGACGACCGTACGAGACGGGAGGATTGCTGTTTCTTTTGTTTCGCTGCACTCCTTTCCATTGTTCCAGCATCTTCCATTAGGGGACGAGGCTGAGAAATCCTTTTGTTGTGCCTTAGTTTTGTTTGGTCTTATTTTTTTTTTGCTTAGTTTAGTTTTCCCTTTTTTGCGCCATTGTAAAACTGCATCTCAGCATCCCTTCAACCCGCTCGTGTAGCTGTGTTTGTGAAACGCTTCCATTCGCACGCTAGTGTTGGTGATCGACTACACACTTTATTGCATGGTCAGCTTACGATCGATCTCCTTTCGCCACAGGTTTCAGGTTGCGTTTCTAATCTATAATTTGTCGAGAGTGAAACGAAAACCAACCGAAAGAAAGAAAAAAACACACTGACCCAACTCGTCAACGTAAAACTAGTTGTCTCCGATCGCATCCTTTCCGTTCGGACGGTTGTCTGCTTGGAAGCCTCTTCAGGGCGACGGCGAGTGTGCACAGTGCAAAAGCAGGCCCGGAGAAGGACCTTTGTCCGCCTCAGGATGATTTATATTTTGCCTGTACATCCGTCGTTTACGTCGTTGATTATCTCGCTTCTTTGGTACTGGTGCCGTAAATGAAGGATCGTTTCGTCCTTTTCTGCAATTCCCGTCGTTGCAGCTCTGCGTCAGGTAATCTCATGAAAAGCGCATCCCGATTATTAACACTGCGTTACGTCCACCCCTTTTGTCCAAGAAACGATCGTACACTGTTTTGTTGAAAGTGTTTGCGTTTCACATAGGATCGTAATGCGTAAGCAAAAATGGTATGGGAATGTACAGGGAAAGGATAATCGATCGACAAAAGGATCAGGAAGAATAGTGTCGATCATCCACCATGGGAATTCAGCAGCTATTGCAGGGTCTCCGGATGCAAACAGGTAATGAGCGAAAGAGTTATTAATCATCCTGAACCTACTTGAACCCTCAACTGGCTTGTCTAGACTTCAAGTTTAAATAAAATCATTTGAAGTTCTAGATGTCGTTGAGTAATGGTGAGAAAGAATGATAAAATTTTACAATAGTTGTAAGGTCATCAAACATATAAAAAAATTCTTTTCAATTTTTATATTTGCAAATATTTTAAATGAAGTACGGAGTCACACTGTGTTGATTAAATATTTTTGTTGTTGGTATATTAGCATAAAAAATATTTTAAATTGTTTTATTTACTTGTGTTCCAATATTTCTTCTATAATGAAGCTGCGTCAGATGTGAACTATCTGACCAGTTCTTTTGTTTCGAAATTGTTGATGCCTCTCCCTTACAATAGCTGATGATTTATATGAAACTTTTCCTACTATTCAGCACACACCAAACGCTTGTTGGCCATGGTCATCCGTGCTATCCTTTCGTTCAAATCCACCATATCACTCCATCGAACCTATCCCTTCCTTGGATGGGCATATACCGTGATGTTGTCGTTGCTTTTGCTTCGATCAAAACGACCGTTTCGTAAGGTTTCATTGTGCTGGTCGAAGGACACCCTACTAGCACATTTGCTTGTCGTTTACCCAGGCCACGTCGTCGACATTTGCAACACGTAACATGGCTGCTGCAATACCGATTCACTTTCAAAAACCCATGTGGCCAGTCAGCGAAACGCGAAAGAAAGTGAACCATGCCCGCTTTTAAAGCCATCGTTCCGGCTGGCGCTGACCATTTTCCCCTTTTTTTGTCTTCGGACCAGAACTCGCTTCAAGTGATGGTCCAGGTAGGGTAGAGGGACCCTTGTTAAACATATGTTTCGGCTCGATTCTGCGCGCGCTTTTTTTTTGTTTTGTTTCATCTCTCCCTTCTCGTTATTTCACTCGATCCCTTTCAATTATCCTTTTTCGATCCCTTCAGCCCTCGGTCAGCTTGGTCCAGCTAGTACTAGAGGAAGCCAAAAAAAAAAGTTGGCTCGAATTTAGGAAAATAGAGGAAAATGAACGCATCATACAAAAAAAAACGAAACACAACGCAGCCGTCATAAGGATTCGTTTTGCGCAAAAGGATGCAAAGGAAAAATGGACACAAAAATACAAAAAAAAACTCAAACCAAACGGGATGGACGAAAGCAACTGACCACCGGGTATCATTTTGGGTTTTCTTTTTTCTCTC
>STHD01007921.1:0-40667 GCA_016170015.1 Anopheles longipalpis | reverse complement strand
CGAACCAGATGCTCGCCGCGATTGCGCTGGTGCTCGGCACCGTCGTGCTGTTCAAGATGAAGCGCGAGCGCTATGCGTGGGTGACGATCGTGCCGACGGTGTGGCTGCTGATCTGCACGCTGACGGCCGGCTGGCAGAAGATTTTCGATGCGAACCCGAAGGTCAGCTTCCTCGCGCACGCCGCGAAGCTGCAGGCCGCGGTGGACGAAGGCAAGGTGCTCGCCCCGGCGAAGTCGATCGCACAGATGCAGCGGATCATCTTCAACGACTACGTCGATGCGGCGCTGGCCGGGTTGTTCATCTTCGTCGTCGTGGCGATCGCGGTGTATGGCGTGATTGCCGTGCTGCGCGCGCGCCGCGAGTCGAAGCCGACCGTGCGCGAGACGCCGTACGAAGCGATGCCGGCCGCGCAGGCGCTCGGCAGCGGTCGTTAAGGGGAGGCCGCGATGTTCAGCGATCTTGGCGGCGACCTGCGCAGCGCGGGGCGTTACCTCGGGCAGGCGTTGCGGCTGATGGTCGGCCTGCCCGACTACGACACCTACGTCGCGCACATGCGCGCAACCCATCCGGACCGCGAGCCGATGACGTACGAGGAATTTTTCCGCGAACGCCAGAATGCGCGGTACGGGTCGGGGGCGGGGAAGTGCTGTTGAACCGGGCTGTTCAAGCCGTTCGGTAATCGAAAGGGAAGCGCCGCGATGCAGATCGCGGCGCTTTTTTCTTTGGAGGGGCGGCGGCGCGGCCGCTTCGCCGTTTGCCCGGGCGCAGCACGGCAAAATCCGGCCGCCGGTATCATAGGGTTCTCTCTTTTCCCGATGGACCCGCAGGAGAACACGTCGTGCATGTCGGTGAGCGTTTCAACAGCATTTCCCATCTCGTCGGCGCGGTGCTGTCGGTGGCAGGCCTCGTGGCGCTCGTAACGATGGGCGCGCTCGAGGGCGATCCGTACAAGGTGGTGAGCTTCAGCGTGTACGGCGCGATGCTGTTCCTGCTTTACGCGATCTCGACGCTGTACCACAGCGTGCGCAACCCGCGCCTGAAGGCGATCCTGCAGAAATGCGACCACTCGGCGATCTATCTGCTGATCGCCGGCAGCTATACGCCGTTCACGCTGGTCACGTTGCGCGGCCCGTGGGGCTGGTCGCTGTTCGGCGTGAGCTGGGGGCTGGCCGTGTTCGGCATCGTGCAGGAGCTGACGCTCGGGCGGCGTACGCGCTTGCTGTCGATGATCCTGTACGTGGCCATGGGCTGGCTGGCGCTCGTCGCGGTGCGTCCGCTGATCCACGCGCTGCCGCCGGTCGGTACCGCGTGGCTCGTGGCCGGCGGCCTGATCTACAGCGCGGGGATCTACTTCTTCATCAACGACGAACGCATCCGCCACGGACACGGCATCTGGCACCTTTTCGTGCTGGCCGGCAGCCTGTGCCAGTTCGTCAGTGTCGCGATGTATGTTGCATGAGTGGAGCGCGGCGGTGAGCCGATGACAACGGGCAGGCGGCGCGCCGGCTGAAGCATTCGCTAGCGGCGCGTGGCGGCCTGCAGGTGCGCGGCCGATTCGCCGTTTGCCGGTGCGTGCCTGGTCGTGATCCACCATGTTGCCGCGGCGAACGCCGACAGCGCGATCGCCATGACCAGCGCCGCCCGCATCGCAACCGGAAACGGCTGCAGCGTCGCGATGCACGCGCCGAAGATCGCCACGCCGAGCGCCGATCCGCTCTGCCGCGCTGCGTTCAGCGCCGCTGCCGCCACGCCGGCGCGGCGCCGGTCGACCGTCCCGAGCGCCGGCGACGTCGCGGCCGGCGAGATGAATCCCGACGCGAAGCCGATCGCGAGCATCGGCGCGACGGCGAGCCACGCGGGCGTCGTTGCACCGATGCCCGTCATTCCGAGCGCGCCGGCCGCATAGAGCCCGAACGCCGCGCACATCGTGCCGCGTGCGCCGAAGCGTGCCACGATCCGCCCCGAACACAGCCCGCCGAGCGCGACCATTGCAGTCATCGGCAGGAACGCGAGCCCCGTGTCGAGCGGGCTCGCGCCGCGAACCTGCCGATAGAACAGGCTGAGCACGAACAGCAGGCCGTAGAACACGAACGCCGACGCCATCGACACGAATGTCGACCCCGCAAACATCCGGTTGCGGAAGAACGCGAGCGGCAGCATCGGGTCGCGGCGCCGCGCTTCGATCGCGATGAACGCGATCCACGCGACGACGCTCGTCACGGCGCCGCCGACGATCGGCACCGAGCGCCAGCCGAGCGACGGGCCTTCGATCAGCGTGCCGATCAGCGCCGCGATCGCGACGATGGCCGCGGCCTGGCCGCCCCAGTCGAAATGCCGCGACCGATCGACGGCGGCGCGCGCGACCGTGCGGCCGAGCCAGATGCCGGCGAGCCCGAGCGGCAGGTTCACGAAGAAGAGGCTGCGCCATCCCGACAGGTGGATCAGCAGCCCGCCGATCAGCGGGCCGGACGCCATCGCGATGCCGCCGCAGCCCATCCACAGGCTGATCGCCGACGCGCGTGCGGCCGGCTCGGGGAACGCGCGGTTGATCAGCGCGAGCGAGCAGGGCACCAGCATCGCGCTGCCGACGCCTTGCAACGCACGGGCGACGGCGAGTGCCGGGAGGGTCGGCGCGATGCCGCACAGCGCCGACGCGGCGACGAATAGCGCGAGCCCGGCGACATAGACGGTGCGGTCGCCGAACCGGTCGCCGAGCGTGCCGCCCGTCAGCAGCAGGCTCGCGAACGCGAGCGTGTAAGCGTTCACTATCCATTGCAAGCCGGCCACGCGGCTGCCGAACGTGTGTGCAATGTCGGTGAGCGCGACGTTGACGATGGACGCGTCGAGCAGCACGAGCGTGTAGCTCACGCAGGTCGCGGCGAGCACGCGGCGGGCGGCGGCCCGGTCCGGGACGGCGGCCGTCATGGGCGTTCGGGCGACGGCGTGGCGGCCCGCAGCGCGAGAAAGCCGACCCATCCCCAGTACACGCGATGATGCGCGATCAGCCCGTCGCGCAGATCCATCACTTCGACGAGATCGACCTGGTCGCCATCCGGCGTGGCGCGCGGGTATTCCCAGACGAGCTGGCGGCCGTTCGAGAAGAACAGCCCGGTCCGGTACCAGCGTCCGAGCCCGCTGCCCGGATTGCGCAGGCCGGCCGCGAAGAATTCGCCGATCGCGGCCTTGCCGTGCAGCACGCCGGAGCCGTGCGCGGGTAGCGTGACGACGACGAGCGGCGTTTCGAGCACCGCGTCGTCGGCATACAGTGCCATCAGCGCGCCGAGGTCGCGGGCGACGACGGCTGCGTGCCAGTTTTCATGGATGCGCCGGGCATCGGCGTCGGTGTCTGCGGGTGTCATGGCGGGTTTCCGGAAGCGTCGATAACGGAAACCCACTGTATGGGCGCGCTGCCGCGAGACGTTTCACGTCAACCCGAAACGTGGATGCCGGCGCGCGATGTGCGCGCCGCTCAAGCCGCGTGCAGGGCGCGATACCGCGCGAGGGTCAGGGCTTCGGCGTCGTGCGAAAGCTGGGTGGCGGCGGCATCGGCCGCTTCCCGTGCCGATTCGGTCACGCGCGCGAACATCTGCTGCTCGAATGCCGCGACGGCCGCGTCGCGATCGGCATGGGCGATGAGGCCGGCCGCGAGTTCGGCCGCGTCGCGCATCGCGTTGTTCACGCCTTCGCCGCCGAACGGCGACATCACATGCGCGGCGTCGCCGATCAGCGTGACACCGCGACGATGTGCCCAGCAATGACCGACCGGCAGCGCGACGATCGGCCGGTTGGCGAACCGGTCGCCGCTGGCGCGAAACAGGTCGTGGAAGGCGTCGGCGAAGCCGTCGAATTCGGCGACCAGCGCGGCACGCATCGCATCGGGCGACGCGCAGTCGAAGCGCCGTGCAACCCAGTCGAGCGGCACGCGAAAGATCGCATAGCCGCGCACGTGCGCATGCCCGTTGCGCTGCGCGATGATGGCCTTGCCGTTCCCGTGCACGCCGATCTTGCCGCGGCCGACGAGTTGCGACAGCGCGGGATGCCGGCGATCGATGTCGTCGATGCCGAATTCGATGAACGTGAGACCGCTGTACTGCGGCTGGTACGGCGACAGCAGCGGGCGAAGGCGCGACCACGCGCCGTCGGCGCCGACCACGAGATCGAATGGCCCCTCCGTCCCGTGCTCGAACACGAGCGTCGCGCGCCCGTCGGACGCCATCCGGACCTCGCGCACCGAGCGGCCCCATTGCACGCAGCCCGGCGGCAACGCGTCGAGCAGCAGCGCGCGCAACGCGGTGCGGTCGACCTCGGGCCGGTTGCCGCCGGCGCCGTCGTCGTCGAACAGCACGCGGCCCGCGCGATCGAGCAGGCGCGAGCCCTGATCCTCGTAGCGCGCGACGGCCAGGAACGCGTCGGTCAGGCCGGCCTGCGCGAGCGCCAGCAGGCCCGACTCCTCGTGCAGGTCCAGCGTGCCGCCCTGCGGGCGTTCGAGCGGATGCGCGTCGCGTTCGTACACGACCGCGTCGATGCCGCCGAGGGTCAGCAGGCGGGCGAGCGTGAGGCCGCCCGGCCCACCCCCGACGATGGCAATACGGAAACCCGGCTTCATGGTGCGCTCATGGTTTGGTAATATAGGTGCCTATATAAAATCATAGCCACCTATGGAATGTCAACATGAGCGCTCCCGAGACGACGAAGACGAATCCGTTGCCGCTGATCGGCTTCACTTACCGGCTGTTCGCGCGGGTGGTCGACCGGCCGCTGCGTGAACTGGGCTTCGCGATGAGCCAGGTCCCGGTGCTGGTGTCGTTGAAGAAGGCGGGCGCGTTGTCGCAGACGGAGCTCGCGCGGCGGGCGCAGGTCGAGCAACCGAGCATGGCGCAGTTGCTGAACCGGATGGAGCGCGACGGTCTCGTGCTGCGCGTGCCCGATCCGGACGACCGGCGCAGCCGGTTGATCTCGCTGACCGATTCGGCGACGAAGGGGCTTGCGAAGGGGCGGGCGGTGATGGACGGTGCGAGCGAGCAGGCGCTTGAGGGGTTGAGCGACGCGGAGCGCGAACAATTGGCGGCGTTGCTCGGCCGTGTGAATGCGAATCTCGAGCGGATGGCCGGCATCGAGCGCGCGCACGACATCGACTGATCGCGATCGGCGGCTGCGTTGCCGTCGCCGGTCGCAGGTTGCCGCGGGCCTTTACCCGGCCAGCGCGTCGAGATTCAGCGCATACGACTTCCCGATCCACACCGCGCAATCGCGATGGTCGCGCAGTTCATCGTTCGTATTCGGATGCAGGAAGATGTCGAGCGCGCCGTGGTTCAGCACGAGCCACGGCACGATGTCGTCGAATCGCGCGGCGTCGAACGCGATCTGGTACGACCAGGCCGGATGCGGGCCGACGAGGCGCTCATGAAAGCGGCCGAGTTCGATGACCGCGCCGAACCGTTCGTCGACGACCTGGCGAAACGCCCAGGCTGCGTCGCGGCTGGCCGCATCGAAATAGACATGCGCGTGCCAGCTGGCGATGGCGGTGGTGTCGAGGGCTGCCATGGAAGGACTCGATAAAAAAGGGAATGCATGAGATGCCGTGCGAAACGGCCGATGCGTGATTATCGCGCGTCCTTGCTGCGGACGTCGTGTCGCGATCCGGCAATTCGACGCGGATGATTTGTCCTGCATCAGAAGAGCCGTTTGATCCGATGAAATCATTTTCACGCTATCCGCGTGCGCGATATCACGCCGGAAGCCTTGCCAGTACGGGTGTCGGCTGGAGTCGCGCCGGCAACACGTCATTTCGGAAATTGAAAAAGCGGTGAGCATGCCGCCCCTGATCGCTCGCAAAAATGCGATCAGGTCGTTGAATGAAATAAAGAAATTCCATTTCGACGGGATTCGCGAATGACAGGGCTCGCGCGCCCGATTCCGAAGCCGAAAATATCAATTGCGGATTCGTCTATTCAAGCGGCGTGCGGCGCGGCATACGATGATTTCAACGCATCGACGATGAACGATCGATGCGGGGACAACCATCTGGAGGCCACTATGCGATCCCTCGTTCCCGTTGCTGTTCTTTCCTGCGCACTTGCTGCGCTGCCCGCCGTCGGCTTTGCGCAGTCGATGGGTACCGGCGACACCCCGAATGCCGCGCGGATGACCTGGTCGGCGGCGCGTGCCGAAACCGATGCGCAACTGATGCAGATGACACGTGCCGGCTATCGCGCGACGACGGCCGGTAACCAGAACTATCCGCTCGAGATGCAGCGCGCGCTCCAGCGTGTGTACAACCCGGTGCCCGACCGGTCGCGCGAAGAGAAGGCCGCGATGGAAGCGCAGGCAGCCCGCGACGCGCAGGGCGGTCATCCGGTGAAGGCGTTCTTCGTGAAAACCGCGTACTACCTGAAGGGCGAGAACACGTTCTGATGCAGGAGACGAACATGGCATGCCCCAACCGGTTGCCCGGCGCGTTGCGCGCGTTGGCGATACGCAGGCTGCCGGAAGCGTGCGCGACGCGGCAGCGGGCCGCCGTTCACGACGGGCGCCGCCGGGCGAACGACCTGCGCGGCGCGGGCCACCGCGCCGTCGCGTGCCGCTCAGCGTGGCCGGCGTTTGCGGCGGACGACGCATCCGCGAGCGAGGGCGAATCATGAAGGCCGCCCGGAAAGTCCGTCGCCATCCGCCATTGACCCGCGAATGGCTGCTGCCGCTGCCGCCCGCGCATGCCCGCGACATCTCGCTGAAATGCCACATGGCGCTCGTCGCGCTGCGCGGCGAGCACGGCAGCGAAACGTTGCAGATGCGGCTGCGCACGAGCGTGTATCTGGTCTTTCTCGCGCTCGACGATGCGGTTTCTCCGGAGGCGAGCATCGACCTGTGCGTCGACGCGGAGCGCGTGCTCGACGCGAGCGTGGCGCGCGCCGCGCAAAGCGGTGCATGGGCGCTGTACGACGACGAATGCGCGGTACTCGAACGCGTGCTTGCCGCGAACGACACCTGCGTCGCGACGCTCACGCGGCATCGGCTCGCCGAGCTTTGGCGTCATGTCTGCACGTTCGCGTCGGCCGAACAGCCGGCGCTGGTCGCGCAGGCGGCGGCGAAGATGCGGGCGCCCGCCGTTCTGCATTGAGTGACCGGCCGTGGGTCGTGTTTCATACGCGTCCCATTTCATCGTGCCGACGCTCGCCGTCTAATGTCATCACTGGAGCCCGGATGCGTTCGGTCGATGACGGTCCATCCTCGCGTTTGCGACGATCGTGCGTGTCGACGCGAACGCATTCGTTTCGGTCAGGAGGAGCGATGGCGCTATACAGGATCGGCGGCTACTTCACGTGCGGAAGCGGTCGCGCATTCAGCGAGAACCTGTCACCGGGCAGTCAGGTGACGGTCGCGGGCATCTATCGATGCACCGTATGCGGCGACGAGATCGGCATCGCGAAGTCGCAGGCGTTGCCATCCGACGAAGCGCATCGTCACGATCTCGATCCGCCATCCGACCCGGCACGCGATCCGGGCCCGACCGCCTGGCAGCTGATCGCCGCGGCGGAGTCGCGAAGCTAGGCAACCGGCGTTCGCCCCCGGCATGCTGCGCGCAAGCGCAACGTGCGACACGGCGTGCGGAAAAACAAAAGCGCCACGGAGCGAACTCCGTGGCGCTTTTTCGATGCCTGCCGGCGCGGAGGCGCAAGCCTCCGCGTGGCCAACCGCGCTTAAGCCGCGGTTGCCGGCTTCGCCGGCTTCTGCAGCTTGCCCTTGCCGGCGCGCTGGATTTCCTCGAGCTTGATCTCGACGTGGCGCGAGAACACGTACTCGGCCGGACGCTGCTTCGCGATCGAGATGTCCGGTGCGAACGGGCCGTCGGTCTTGATGCCCTTGCGGCTCACGCGCAGCGCCTTCAGCGGGTTCGAGATCGTGTCCATCACGGCCGTTGCCTCGAAGCCGCAGTGGACCATGCAGTCCGCGCACTTCTCGTAGTTGCCGACGCCGTAGTTGTCCCACTCCGTCGTTTCCATCAGTTCCTTGAAGGTCTTCACGTAACCTTCGCCGACCAGGTAGCACGGCTTCTGCCAGCCGAACACCGTACGCGCCGGGTTGCCCCACGGCGTGCACTTGTACGTCTGGTTGCCGGCCAGGAAGTCGAGGAACAGCGACGACTGGCTGAACGACCAGCGCTTGCCGCCTTCGCCGCGCTTCAGGATTTCGCGGAATAGGTTCTTCGTCTTGTCGCGGTTCAGGAAGTGCTGCTGATCCGGTGCACGTTCGTACGCGTAGCCCGGCGACACCGTGATGCCGTCGACGCCGATCGGGCCCAGCGTGTCGAAGAACTTCGCGACGCGCTCCGGCACTGCATCGTTGAACAGCGTGCAGTTGATGTTCACGCGGAAGCCGCGGCGCTTCGCTTCCTTGATTGCCGCGACGGCCTTGTCGTACACGCCATCCTGCGACACCGAGTGATCGTGCGCTTCCTTGTCACCGTCGAGGTGGACCGACCAGACGAAATACGGGCTCGGCTCGTAGTCGTCCATCTTCTTTTCCATCAGCAGCGCGTTCGTGCACAGGTACACGAACTTCTTGCGCTTCATGATGCCCTTGACGATTTCCGGCATCTCCTTGTGGAGCAGCGGTTCGCCACCGGCGATCGACACGACGGGCGCGCCGCACTCGTCGACGGCCTGCAGGCATTCCTCGACGGACAGGCGCTGGTTCAGGATCGGATCCGGATAATCGATCTTGCCGCAGCCGTTGCACGCGAGGTTGCAGCGGAACAGCGGCTCGAGCATCAGCGCGAGCGGATAGCGTTTGTTGCCGGACAGGTGCTGGCGCACGATGTAGGCGCCGACACGGACTTGCTGGAGCAGCGGAATAGACAAGGGATGTCCTCCTTAAACTTCGCGGGCGACAGCTTGCGTGAGCTTCGCCGGCAGCTTGAATTCGACTTTTTCCTCACGGCCCGCCATCGTCGCGACATCGACGGGCCCCAGCGCGCGCAGCGCGCCAATTACATCTTCGACCATCTCTTCGGGCGCCGACGCGCCGGCCGTCAGGCCGACCGTCTGCACACCCGCGAACCATTCGGCCTTCACTTCCGAGCCGTCGGCGACGAGATAGCTCGGCACACCACTTTCGGTGCCGATCTCGCGCAGGCGGTTCGAGTTCGAGCTGTTCGTCGCACCGACGACGAGCAGCACGTCAACCTGTTCGCTCAGCTCGCGCACGGCGGCCTGGCGATTTTGCGTCGCGTAGCAGATGTCACGCGTGTCCGGGCCGACGATGTCGGTGAACCGGCGTTGCAGCGCTTCGATGATGCCGCGCGTATCGTCGACCGACAGCGTGGTCTGCGTGATGTACGCGACCGGCGTGTCGACGGGCAGCGTCAGCGTATCGACTTCGGCTTCGCTCTGCACAAGGATCACCTCGGCCGGAATCTGGCCGATCGTACCCTCGACTTCCGGGTGGCCCGCGTGGCCGATCAGGATCAGCCGGCGGCCCGCCCCGACATACTGGCGGCCCTGCACGTGCACTTTCGTGACGAGCGGGCAGGTCGCGTCGAGCACGTCGAGCCCGCGCGTTTCCGCGTCGCGCTCGACCGTTTGGGCGACACCGTGCGCGCTGAAGATCGCGACAGCGCCGTGCGGCACCTCGTCGAGTTCCTCAACGAATCGTGCCCCTTTATTACGCAGATTTTCTACGACGTGCCGGTTATGCACGATTTCATGGCGTACATAAACCGGCGCACCGTGCTGTTGCAGCGCGCGATCGACGATTTCGATCGCACGGACAACCCCCGCACAAAAGCCGCGGGGCTGGGCAAGGATGACTCGCATAAGTGAGCGAACTCCGACGACAGACGCCGGGGTTCGAGGAGCTGGCACCTGCTCGCTCGCCCCGGCTTGATGTTATGAAGGCAGGAACGAACCGGCCGGCCAGGCCCCGGAACCCCGAATTAATCGCGCATTTTAACCCTATCGCGCCGTCCTTGCTCTGGTGCTGTGTCGGCGCTGTTGCAATTGCGGGAGAGCCGCGTCGGCGCTGGCGCGCGCGGAACCCAGTAAACTACGCGGTTTCGCGGGCGGCCGCTCCGGCTGCCCGGCGTCGCGCTCATTTCAAGGCCATTCGATGACCGTCGATTCTTACGCGTATTGCCCGTCCGCCGGTGCGGTTTCGGGTGTTTTGTTCCTGACCCCTATTGATGTCGGGCATGCCGGGACCCGGCAGGAGGCATGCCGATGATGCTGGTGATCGCTTTCCTGGTGTCCGGCCTGTCGCTGATGATCTGGATCGTGCTGCTCGTCGCGCGCGGCGGTTTCTGGCGCGCGGTACCCGCGCGGCCGCTGCCGCCCGAGGCGCGCGGGGCGGCTGCCGAGGCCGGCTGGCCGGCCGTCGTCGCGGTCGTGCCGGCGCGCAACGAAGCCGACGTGATCGCTCGTGCAGCGACTTCGCTGCTCGAGCAGGATTACCCGGGCGAATTTCATCTGATCATTGTCGACGACCACAGTGACGACGGCACCGCCGACGCGGCCCGCGCGGCCGCGCTCGCGATCAACCGTGCCGACCGGCTGACGGTGCTGGCCGCGAAGCCGCTGCCGGCCGGCTGGTCGGGCAAGGTGTGGGCGCAGTCGCAGGGGATCGCCGCGGTGCAGACGCTCGGCCTGCCGGCCGACTACCTGCTGCTGACGGACGCCGACATCGGCCATCCGCCCGATGCCGTCGCGCAGCTCGTTACGCGCGCGCAGGCCGAGAACCGCGATCTCGTGTCGCTGATGGTGCGGCTGCGTTGCGATTCGTTCTGGGAAAAGGCGCTGATCCCGGCGTTCGTGTTCTTTTTCGCGAAGCTGTACCCGTTCTCGTGGATCAACAACCCGCGCAACCGGACGGCTGGTGCCGCCGGCGGCTGCATGCTCGTGAAGCGCACGGCGCTGGAAGAGGCGGGTGGCATCGAGTCGATCCGCGGCGCGCTGATCGACGACTGCAGCCTGGCCGCGCAGATCAAGCATCGCGGCAGCGGCCGCCATCCGATCCGTCTCGACCTGGCCGACCGCAGCGTGTCGCTGCGCCCGTACGACAGCTGGCGCGACATCTGGAACATGATTGCGCGCACCGCGTTCACGCAGCTGCACTATTCGCCGCTGCTGCTGGCCGGCACGCTGCTCGGGATGACGATCATCTATCTCGTGCCGCCCGTCGCGGCGCTCGGGTACGGCGCGCGTGCGTGGCCGGCCTGGCTCGCGTGGGCGTCGATGTGCGCCGCGTATGCGCCGATGCTGCGCTACTACCGGCGCTCGCCGCTGTGGGCGCCCGCGCTGCCGCTCGTCGCGCTGTTCTATGTGGGTGCGACGTTCGCGTCCGCGTGGCGCTACTGGCGCGGCAAGGGCGGCCAGTGGAAGGCGCGCGTGCAGGCGCCGGTGGATCGCTGAGCGTGTTCCGGGAGGCGTGCCTCCCGGCAGCTGGAAAGCAAACAGCCCGATCGGTGTGAACCGGTCGGGCTGTTTCGTTTTCGGCGGGGTTGCCGCCAGCGCGCGCTTACCGCTGGGTCAGCATCATGTACATCTGGACCACGACGTCCGGCGAGAACGTGAACGGCACCCAGCCGTAGCCGGTGTGGCGCGCGACCAGCAGGCGGTCGCCGTTCGACTGCTTCTGCACGGCCATCATCGGGTTCTTCGTCGTCACGAAACGCCAGCCGGCCGGGATGCCGGGCGGCGGCTCCGGCTGCATCGACGCGCGCGCATGCGCGAGCTCCTCGATCAGCTGGCCCAGTTGCTCCGGATTCAGCGTGATCGACTGGCCGTTGACGGTCAGCGTGAGTTCGTTCTGCGACGGGCGCGCGACGTGCAGCGTCGCCTTGTCGGCCGGCGCAGCGGCGGTTTCGGTTTCCACCGCGGGTTCGGCTTGTGCGGCCGGGACGATCGCGGTTCCCGCGTCGGCCGGTGCATCGGAAACGTCGGCTGTTTCGGCGTCGGCCGGTGCCACTGCGTTCACGACGGTTTCCGCCGCCGGCGTGTCCGCCGATGCGGGGTCGACGACTTCGGCCGCTACGGCCGTCGCCGCTGCCGCGTGCGTCGCGGCTTCCTTGACGACGGCCTCGACCAGCGCCTCGGCGTCGGCGATGGCCTTCGCATGGTGCTGCGCGGCCGCTTCGGCCTGTGCGATCGCTGCGGTATGGCGCTGCGTGACGGCCTCGGCTTCGGCGGTCGCGTCGGCGTGGCGTTGCGCAGCGGCTTCGGCCTGTGCGATCGCTTCGGTGTGGCGCTGCGTGACGGCTTCGGCCGCGGCGGCCGCATCGGCGTGGCGTTGCGCGGTGGCTTCGGCGTCGGCGATCGCCTGCGTGTGACGTTGCGCGAGCGCTTCGGCTTCAGCGATCGCGACCGTGTGGCGCAGTGCGGCGGCTTCGGCCTCGCTGGTCGCTTCCGCATGGCGCTTCGCGGCGGCCCCGGCTTCGGCGGTCGCGGCCGCATGACGTTGCGCGGCCGCATCGGCTTCGGTCGCGGCGGCGTGATGCCGCTGCGCGGCCGCTTCGGCTTCGGCGATCGCAGCCGCGTGGCGCTGCGATGCGGCTTCGGCATCCGCGTGACGCTGCGCGAGCGCTTCGGTCAGCGCGGTGGCTTCCGCATGGCGCTGCACGGCCGCTTCGGCCTGCGCGGCAGCATCCGTATGACGTTGGGCGGCGGCTTCGGCGGCGGCGGTCGCGTCGGTATGGCGCTGCTGCGCGGCATCGGCGTCGGCGGCAGCGGCCGTGTGGCGCTGCGCGGCGGCCTGCGCTTCGGTTTCGGCGGCGGCGTGACGTTCGGCTGCGGCCTGGGCTTCCGTCGCGGCGGCGCGCGCGAAGGCTTCCGCGCTGCGTGCCGCCTGCTGGGCGGCGTGGTGATCGTGGAGGAGCTGATCGACGCCCGTGGTGAGCGAAGCGATCTGATCGTTCAGGTTCATGCGTGTCTTCTCTGCGTAAGACCCGCGATTTTAACCGCTGCGCCGCCGCCGGGCCGCGCGGGACGTGTAACAAAGTGCGCAAAGCGGCGCGAGGGGCGCCGCTTTGTGTTACTTCAGGTAGCCCGCCGAGCCGAACCAGTCGAGCGCATCGCGCAGCCCTTCACGGTACGGACGCGCGCGGTAGCCGAGTTCGCGTTCGGCCTTCGCGGACGTGAAATACATCTTGTTCTTCGACATCCGCAGCCCGTCCACGGTGACGAACGGCTCCTTCTTCGTGAACTTCGCGACCGCTTCGGCGCCGACCGCGAGCGGGTACAGCGGCCAGCGCGGCAGTGCGATCGTCGGCGCCTTGCGGCCCGTCATCTGCGCGATGTCCGCGAGCATCTGCTGCAGCGGCAGGTTCTCGCCGCCGAGGATGTAGCGCTCGCCGATCCGGCCGCGCTCGAGCGCGAGGAAGTGGCCATGCGCGACGTCGTCGACGTGCACGAGGTTCAGCCCCGTATCGACGAACGCGGGAATCTTGCCGAGCGCGGCTTCGACGATGATGCGGCCGGTCGGCGTCGGCTTCACGTCGCGCGGGCCGATCGGCGTCGACGGATTGACGATCACGGCCGGCAGCCCTTCGTCGGCGATCATCCGCTCGATCGCGCGCTCCGCGAGCACCTTGCTGCGCTTGTACACGCCGATGGCCTGCTCGGCCGTGAGCGGCCGGTTCTCGTCGGACGGATCGCCGGCGCTCGTCACCTTCAGCGTCGCCACGCTGCTCGTGTAGACGATCCGCTCGACGCCTTCCGCGCGGGCCGCGCGCATCGTCGCGACCGCGCCCTCGAGGTTCGCGCGCTCGATCTCGTCGGGATCGGGCGCCCACAGCCGGTAGTCGGCCGCCACGTGCAGCAGGTAGCGCACGCCGCGCAGCGCGGCGCGCATCGACGCCTCGTCGCGCATGTCGCCGGTGACGATCTCGGCATCGAGATCCGCGACGTTCGTGCGCGGGCTGGTCGGGCGCACGAGCACACGCACCGCATAGCCTTTCTGCTGCGCAATGCGTGCAACGGCCGAGCCGACGAAACCGGACGCGCCGGTGACGAGAACGAGATCGCGGGAGGTATCAGTCATGCGTTTCCTTCAGGGCCGCGCGCGGGCGGCGCGGCGGTTGAGCATCGACGAGATTGTACGTGGTCGGCGCGCGCGGCAACGCCTGGCCGGCGCGTGTGCGAAGCGGCCGACGCGACTACAATGCCGGGCTTGAATGCAACGGGAGGGCGACGCGATGAGCCGCAATGAACTGGACGAACGGATCGAGACCTACTACGTGCGGGTGCGCGGCGTCGTGCAGGGCGTCGGCTTTCGTCATGCGACGGTGCGCGAAGCGCATGCGCTGAAACTGCGCGGCTGGGTCGCGAATCTCGAGGACGGCACCGTCGAGGCGATGATCCAGGGTCCCGGCGCGCAGATCGACCGGATGCTCGCATGGCTGCGTCACGGGCCGCCGGCCGCGCGCGTGACCGAAGTGGCGTTCGAGGAACGCCAGACCGAACGGCGCTTCGAGCGTTTCCAGCAGCAGTAAGAGGCACAGAACAATCATGACGGGGTATCCGGAAGCCGGGCGCGGCCTCATGCTGTCGGTGATGGCGTCGACGCTGTTCGCGCTGATGTCGGCTTACGCGAAACTGCTCGCGCCGCTCACGGGGCTCGACATCTTTGCGTGGCGCGTCTTGTGGACCGCGCCGGGCGCGCTCGCGCTGATCGCATTGCGCGGCCGCTGGCCGGCGCTCGTCGAACTCGCGCGGCGCACCGTGCGCGACTGGCGCCTGCTGATCGCGCTGCCGGTGAGCGCCGCGCTGCTCGGCGTGCAGCTGTGGCTGTTCCTGTGGGCGCCGCTGCACGGCCGCATGCTCGAAGTGTCGCTCGGCTATTTCCTGCTGCCGCTGACGATGGTGCTCGTCGGCCGCTTCTACTATCACGAACGGCTCGATCCGCTGCAATGGGCGGCGGTCGCGTGCGCCGCGCTCGGTGTCGCGCACGAAGTGTGGGCGACGCGCGCGTTCGCGTGGCCGACGCTCGTCGTCGCGCTCGGCTATCCGCCGTATTTCGTGCTGCGCCGGCGGATCAACGCCGATTCGCTGGCCGCGTTCGCGGTCGAGATCGCGCTGCTTTGCCCGATCGCGTTCGCGATGGTCTCGACGAGCACGACGCGCGTCGCAGCGCATCCGGCGCTGTGGGCCGTGCTGCTGCCGGGGCTCGGCATCCTCAGCACGCTCGCGCTCGCGAGCTACCTGAAGGCGAGCCGGATGCTGCCGATGGCGCTGTTCGGGATCCTCGGCTACGTCGAGCCCGTGCTGCTCGTCGCCGTGTCGCTGCTGCTGCTCGGCGAGACGCTGAGCGTTGCGAAGCTCGCGACCTACGGGCCGATCTGGATCGCCGTCGCCCTCACCGCGTGGCACAGCGCGATGCTGATGCGGCGTCTGCCCGCACGCGGATAAGCACCGATCGCGATGCCGCGGCCACACGGAACGTGCCGCGCATCGCGCATCATCCCGCGCTCGAGCATCGATCGCCCGGCACTCTCATGCATCGATGCTGACCGCAAACTGGCGTCGCACTGGCGTGAATCTGGCGACGCCGACCGCTTCTCTCCACCAGGCTCGCGCTTGTAATCGAACAGAAGATTCGGTTGCACTTTGTTACTTAGGGTCTGCCCGGATCGGCCATTAGACTGGCCTGACCGACTTCCCTTCGTATGCAGCTTTTCAATGAACGGTCATCTCCGTGCCTGGCCGGCCGGGTTGGCGCGATGCGAGCATACGCGTATCGCCGCTGATCGCGCTCGCCTTCTCCTTCCCGATTCCTTCCCCGGTGCGTGTCGCACCACCGTCGCGCAGGTGCGCTCATGGCGTTGAGCCCGCCGCCTGCCGCCACGGTTCAGCCGTCACGCAGCGGCCGCCTGATCGAAATCGACTTCTTCCGCGGGCTCGTGCTGTTGATGATCGTCGTCGATCACATCGGCGCGAGCGTGCTGTCGCGCGTGACGCTGCACGCGTTCGCGCTGTGCGATGCGGCCGAGGTGTTCGTGTTTCTCGGCGGCTTCGCGACCGCGAGTGCGTACGGCGCGATCGCCGAGCGGCACGGCGCGCGCGCCGCGCAGCAGCGCTTCGTGCGGCGCGCGATGCAGATCTACCGCGCGTTTCTCGCGACGTCGACGCTGATGCTCGTCGTGTCGGCGGTGCTCGACCACTACGGAATCGATGCGCCGAACCTCGCGCTCGACGATGTCAGCGTGATGCTCGCGTCGCCGCTCACGGGCGCAGCCGAACTGCTGACGTTCCAGCGCCAGCCGTATCTCGCGTCGGTGCTGCCGATGTACGTGCTGTTCGCGCTCGCGTCGCCGGTGCTCGTGCCGTTCGCGCGCCGTCATCCGTGGCTGCTGGTGGCGCTCAGCGTCGCGTCGTGGATCGCGGCGGGCTGGCTCGGCCCCGAGCTGCTGGACACCGACGGCTTCCGCTGGAGCTTCAACCCGTTCGCTTGGCAGCTGATGTTCGTTGCCGGCGTGCTGGCGCGCTGCCAGCCGTTTTACCGGCGCATCGCGCTCGGGCGCTGGGGCGCGGCGGCCACCGGGCTCGCGTGCGCGGTCGTGCTCGGTTGCGCGAGCTACAAGCTGTTCTCGGGGTTGCCGCTGCCCGAAGGCGTATTCAAGCGCGACCTCGCGTTGCCGCGTGTCGTGAGCTTCGCGGCCGTCGCGTGGCTGATGGCCGATTGCGTGCGCTTCGGCTGGATCGCGCGGATTGCGCAGGGCGTGCGGCCCGTCGTGGCGGTCGGTCAGCGCGGGCTGATCTGCTTCGTTGCGGGCGCGGCGATCTCGCTCGTCATCGATTCGCTGCTGCACCCGGTCGTGCGCAGCGCCGATCTGCGGCATGTCGGCGTGGGACTCGTGGCCGACGCATGCGCGCTCGGGCTGATGATGGCCGTGGCCGGTTCGGGAACGTGGATCGCGCGGTGGCGCAGTGCGGCTGCGTGAGCGGTGCGGAAGGCGGCGCGTGCGGCACCGAATGTGCCGCGCGGCGTCAGTGAGGTGAGCTGATACGGGAGCGGGGAACGGCGGTTGCGTCGTCGGATTCGGCGCCGTCGCGTTCGTCCTGCGCCGGATCGTCATGCTCCGCGAGGACCGCGTCGGCTTCGGCTGCGGCCCGGGCGGCGCGCATCGCGGTGCAGCGCTGAGCGTGCCGGATGTCCGACAGGATTCTCAGCAGCCTCGTTGCCTTGCTTTTCATGGTTTTCTCCCGCCAGGTGCATCGCGCGAAGCGGATGCATGTCCTGCAACCAGTGTAGGACGCGTTCGCGTGCCTGGCGGGAGAATGTGGCGTGCAGGCCGCACGCCAAGGGATAGTACTTACTGGGCTGCTGCGACGCCCTGCGCCTGCAGGGCTTCTTCGCGGCGCTCTTCCGCGCAGCGTTGATGCTGGCGCGACAGGCGGTTCATCAGCGGCAGCAGCAGCAGCGCGAGCACCATGCCGATCGCGGCGAGCCAGCCGAGCTTCTCGAACAGCGACAGGTAGAGCGGCAGCGAGTCGGTGGCCGGCAGGTCGTGCGACGGCATCTGCGCGAAGTTCGCGACGACGCTGCCCAGATACTGCGACACGCCCGTCGCGACGAAATACGCGCCCATCATGAAGCCGCTCATGCGCGCCGGCACGTAGCGGGCGATCATCGCGAGGCCGAGGCCGCTCACCAGCAGTTCACCGAGCGAGTAGAGGCCGTAGCCCCACACCATGAACCACGACGACACGCGGCCGTCGACCGCGTAGCGGCCGCTGATCGTGAACACCAGGTAGCCTGCGGCGACCGCGCCGAAGCCGAGTGCGTACTTCGCGGCGACCGGCAGGTCACGGCCGCCCTTCGCGACGCCGTTGTAGATCAGCACGAGCACCGGGCTCAGCAGCATGATCCAGATCGGGTTCAGCGCCTGGAACTGCGCGGCGCTCCACGTGAACAGCGTCGTGCCGAACAGCATGAAGCGCGGATCGACGTTGCGCAGCGCGAACAGCGTCAGCGACGTCGACATCTGCACGTAGAAGATGAAGAACAGGATCACCTGGCCGATCAGCACGAGTGCCGCGATCAGGCCCGCACGCTCCGAGCGCTCCGACTTCGCGATCATGTATGCGAAGATCGCGAGGATCGCGAACGCGGCCGTCCACACGCTGGCAACGGCGAGCTGCTTGTGCTGCAGCACGTACAGCGTGACCAGTGCGAGCCCGACGCCACCCAGCGCGACCGCACCGAGGCGCTTCCAGCGGATCGGTTCGTCGTCTGGCTTCGAGCCGACGTGCGCGAGCGTGCGGTGCATCAGCATGAAGTTGAGGATCGCGAGCAGCATGCCGCCGCAGCAGACGGCGAACGCGGTGTGCCAGCCCCAGTGATCCTTGATCCACGGCGTCGCGAGCATCGACACCGTCGAGCCGATGTTGACCGCCATGTAGTAGATCGTGAACGCGCTGTCGATGCGCGCGTCGTCGCCTTCGTAGATGCGGCGCACGAGGTTCGCCGCGTTGGCCTTGAACAGGCCGTTGCCGACGACGATCACGCCGAGCGACGCATACATGTACGTCAGGTGATCGTTCGGCACCGCGAGCATCAGGTAGCCGGCGCACAGCACGGACGCGCCGATGATCATCGTGCGGCGGGCGCCGAGCACCTTGTCGCCGATCCAGCCGCCGATCGACGGCGCGGCATAGACGAGTGCGGTGAACGCACCCCAGGTCAGGTTCGCGTGGCTGTCGGTGAAACCGAGCCGGTCGACCATGAAGAGGACCAGGAGCGCGGCCATGCCGTAGTAGCCGAAGCGCTCCCACATTTCGATGAGGAAGACCGTCGTGAACGATCGGGTTTGTGAAACAGGTGAATGCATCATCAATCTCGGTTGAAACGGACGGCACGGATCGCGCGTCGTCTTGGGGTCGAACTGGCGCCTGTGCGCAATGGGCCGGGTAAGCTTTGCGCTGGCGATGGAACAGTCGGGCGGATTAGCCCGGGCCGGGGTCGGACACCGCCTGGTGGGGCGGGGAAGGTCCCCGACCGGCGCGCGCATGGTAGCGGCTGCCGGTCCGGTGCGACAGGAGTGTGCTACCTAGGGAAACTCCCGATCTGGCAGCAGCTTTCAGGAACATTCGTCTCATCATCTATTTGTAAGAATCCGCGCAGGTCCTCCGAAGATTCCCGGAGAGCCGCTTGCAGCTTGCCTGTGAAGCCTGCGAGTCTGGCAAGATAGCGCGTCGTTTCGCTCGCCTCGTGCCCCGTTTAGTGCACCGGGCTCAACACCGAAGACGTGTGCGAACCCGAAGACTAAGCTATATCGATCTAACTTAGTTATTTTCCATCAAACATTTTTTGACGATCACTTTTCGGCCTGCTATGGTTCCCCCCACTGAAAACTCGCGGTCTGCAGACGCTGCCGCCGCACTGGGCAGCAAGATTCGCGCGTTGCGCCAACGACTCAAGCGCACGCTCGACGACACCGCTACCGCCGCGGGGATTTCGAAGCCGTTTCTGTCTCAAGTCGAGCGCGGGCTCGCGTCACCGTCCCTGACATCGCTGGCCGGTATCGCGCACGCGCTCGGTGTGACGGTGCAGTACTTCGTGGATACGCCGAGTGAAGAACGCTCGGTCTGCCGAGGCGAGCAGTTGCGCTTCTTCGGGTTTGCCGATTCGGCGAACCTGTTCGCGCGGCTGACGAACGTATCCGAAGGGCGCCAGCTGGAGGCGATCCTCGTGAGGATGCCGCCGGGGCAGAAGCGGTCGGAGGTGACGACACATGCAGGAGAGGAGTTCCTGTATGTGATTGAAGGGGAAGTGTCGCTGACGCTGGAAGGCAAGACGTTCGTCCTGCAGGCCGGCGACAGTTCGCACTATCAGTCGACGGTCCCGCACAGCTGGGTCAACACCGCGAAAGTGGAGTCGGTGGTGGTCTGGGTCGGGACACCAAGGCTGTTCTAACGCACAGGTATTCCTTCGTTTCCAAGACGGGATGCCTGTCGAAAGAAACGTAAGGAATACTAATATGCAATACGAGAATCACGGGCCTCCTCAATCGCTGTACCCGTCAGCGTCTCACGCGTAATCCGCGGCATCCGCCGCGCGACGCCCCGAACACACCTTCTCTAGACAGCCACGATGAAATCCTTGCATGCCATGTCGGCCGTGCTGGCCGCGCTCGCCCTGACGACGCCTGTTGCCCACGCCGTTACCGTCCCGTCGAACGTCGCGCTCGCTCCTCAACAGGACCTGACGCGACAGGTGCCCGCCGAAGTCGAGTCGCTCGACCCGGCGCACATCGAATCGTGGACCGGCAACACGATCGGCCTCGACCTGTTCGAAGGGCTTGCCCGCATCGATGCAGCCGGCCAGGTCGTGCCGGGTGTCGCGCTGTCGTGGGAACGCAAGACGCCGCAGACGTGGATCTTCAAGCTTCGCCATGACGCGAAGTGGAGCAATGGCCAGCCGGTGACGGCCGCCGATTTCGTCTATTCGTGGCAGCGCCTCGTCGATCCGAAGACGGGCTCGAAGTACACGATCCTCGTCGAGTTCGTGAAGAATTCGAAGGACATCATCGCAGGCAAGGCCGCACCGTCGACGCTCGGCGTGCGCGCCGTCGATCCGTACACGCTCGAAGTGACGACCGACGTGCCCGTCGCGTTCTTCCCCGAGCTGACCGCCATGGTGCCGCTCGCGCCGGTGAACAAGGACACGGTGACGAAGCTCGGCGACGCGTGGACGCGCCCGGGCAACATCGTCAGCAACGGCGCGTACCAGCTCGTCGACTGGCAGCCGAACAACCGCATCGTGATCTCGAAGGATGCGAAGTACTGGAATGCGCCGAAGGTCGTGGTCAACAAGGTCACGTACCTGCCGATCGAGAGCGACGAGACGGCGATGCGCATGTATCAGGCCGGCCAGATCGACTACAGCTACTCGATCCCGTCGGGGATCTTCCAGCAGGTCAGCAAGCAGTTCGGCGGCGAACTGCGCCAGGGCCTGCAGCTCGCGACCTATTACTACTACCTGAACAACAACGATCCGGCGCTGAAGGACAAGCGCGTGCGCCAGGCGCTGTCGATGGTGCTCGATCGCGACGTGCTGACGCAGAAGCTCACGCAGGCCGGCGAGAAGCCGATGTACGGCCTGATGCCGAACGGCACGAAGGGCGTGCAGCCGTTCACGCCGGAATGGGCGTCGTGGCCGATGGCCAAGCGCGTCGAGACCGCGAAGAACCTGCTGAAGCAGGCTGGCTACTCGGATGCGAAGCCGCTGGCGTTCACGCTGACGTACAACACCAACGACCTGCACAAGAAGGTCGCGCTGTTCGCCGCGTCGGAATGGCGTACCAAGCTCGGCGTCAACACGAAGCTCGAGAACGTCGAGTTCAAGGTGCTGATGAAGGAGCGTCACGACGGCAAGGTGCAGATCGCGCGTGACGGCTGGTTCGCCGACTACAACGACGCGATGACGTTCTTCGACCTGCTGCGTTGCGGCAGCGCGCAGAACACCGTCGGCTACTGCAACAAGCAGGCCGATGCGCTCGTCGACGAAGGCAACCAGAAGCTCGACGACAAGGCGCGCGCCACGCTGCTCACGCAGGCGCACGACCTGGCGCTGAACGACACGCCGATGGTGCCGCTGTTCCAGTACTCGGCCGATCGTCTGGTGAAGCCCTACGTGGGCGGCTACTCGCTGAAGAACGTGATCGACATGCGTGCTTCGCAGGACATGTACCTGATCAAGCACTGAGCGGAGCGATCATGCTGGCCTACGCATTGAGGCGCACGTTGTGGGCGGTGCCGACCATCCTCGCGGTGGTCACCGTCTGCTACCTGCTGCTGCACTTCACGCCCGGCGGTCCGTTCGATACGGAAAAGCAGTTGTCCGCCGCGACGCTCGCGAACCTGAACGCGAAGTACCACCTCGATCAGCCGCTGTGGAAGCAGTACCTGATGTACCTCGATTCGCTGCTGCATGGCGATCTCGGTCCGTCGTTCCGCTACGTCGACTGGTCGGTGAACGACCTCGTGAGGAAGGCGCTGCCCGTGAGCCTCGGCGTGGGCGGCGTGTCGATCCCGATCTCGATCGGGCTGGGTGTGCTGCTCGGCACCGTCGCGGCAGTGCGTCGCGACAGCTTCGTCGACCGCATCGTGATGCTGATCGGCAACGTCGGCAACGTCGTGCCGCCGTTCGTGCTCGGCCCCGTGCTCGTGTGGATCTTCGCGATCCTGCTGAAGACGTCGGCCGGCAACGGCTGGCTGCCGGCAGGCGGCTGGGGCGACGGCGGCTGGGAGTACCGGCTGCTGCCGATCGTGCTGCTGACCTTCATCAACATGTCGCTGCTCGCGCGCGTGATGCGCGGCTCGATGATCGAGACGCTGTCGAGCAACTACATCCGTACCGCGCGTGCAAAGGGCCTGCCGGGCTCGACGATCGTGCTGCGCCATGCGCTGAAGCCCGCGCTGATGCCGGTCGTGTCGCTGATCGGCACGGTCTGCATCTCGTCGATCACGGCGGCGGTCGTCACAGAATCGGTGTTCGCGCTGCCGGGCCTCGGCCAGCTCGTCGTGAACGGTGCAATCAACCGCGATTACACGCTGGTGCTCGGCCTCGTCGTGCTGACCACCGTCTGCGCAGTGCTGTTCAACCTGCTGGTCGACCTCGCGTATGCGTGGCTCGATCCGCGCATCCGTTATTGAGCGAGGCACCGCGATGACTCCGACTACTCCCGTCGTCGGTCTGCCCGTGCAGACCGATTCGCCGCCGCGTTCGCGCTCGCCGCTCGCGCTTGCGATGGCGCGTTTCCTTCACAACCGCGCGGCCGTGTTCAGCCTCGTGCTGCTGGCGCTGGTCACGCTCGCGTGCTTCGTCGGCCCGTGGCTGCTCGCGGCCGATCCCGCCGCGAGCGACTGGGGTGCGATCAGCCTGCCGCCGACCTGGGCGAACCAGCACTGGTTCGGCACCGACGAACTCGGCCGCGACCTGCTCGTGCGCACGCTGATCGGCGGCCGCGTGTCGATCGAGGTCGGCGTGCTCGGCACGCTCGTGTCCGGCCTGTTCGGCGTCGCGTGGGGCGCGACTGCGGGCTTCGCCGGCGGCCGCGTCGACTCCGTGATGATGCGCGTCGTCGACATGATGTACGCGATCCCGTACCTGCTGATCGCGATCCTGATGATGACCCTGTTCGGCCGCTCGTTCATGCTGGTCGTGCTGACCATCAGCGCGTTCTCGTGGATCGACATGGCGCGTGTCGTGCGCGGCCAGACGCTGTCGCTGCGCAATCGCGAGTTCGTCGATGCGGCGCGCGCGATCGGCGTGACGCCGGCCTCGATCGTGCTGCGCCACGTCGTGCCGAACCTGCTCGGCGTGGTCGTCGTGTACGCGACGGTCTCGGTGCCGGGCATCGTGCTGACCGAATCGGTGCTTTCGTTCCTCGGCCTCGGCGTGCAGGAACCGATGACGAGCTGGGGCGTGCTGATCCAGGACGGCGCGCAGAAACTGGAATCGATGCCGTGGCTGCTGCTGGCCCCGGCCGTCATGCTGTGCGTGACGCTTTACTGCGTGAACTTCGTCGGCGACGGCCTGCGTGACGCGCTCGACCCGAAGGATCGCTAAGATGAAACGACCCCCACGCTCATTTTATTCGCTGCCCCCCGAGGGGGCGGCCAGCCTCCTTGGGGCGGCCCGGCGGAGGCTGGCATGACCGCACTACTCGAAGTCGACAATCTCGGCGTGCGCTTCACGCGCAAGGATGCCCCGCCGATCGACGCCGTCAGCGGCGTGTCGTTCTCGCTCGAAGCCGGCAAGACGCTCGGCATCGTCGGCGAATCGGGCTCGGGCAAGAGCCAGACCGTGATGGCGCTGCTCGGCCTGCTGGCCGGCAACGGCACGACGACCGGTGCCGCGCGTTACCGCGGCGACAACCTGCTCGAGATGGACACGCGCGCGCTGAACAAGGTGCGGGGCGACCGCATCGCGATGATCTTCCAGGATCCGATGACGTCGCTCAATCCGTTCCTGACGATCGAGCGGCAGATGACCGAGACGCTGCAGCTGCATCGCAAGCTGTCGCGCAAGGAAGCCACGAAGCGCGCGATCGAGGCACTCGAATCGGTGCGCATTCCCGACGCGGCGCGGCGCATCCGCATGTATCCGCACGAGTTCTCGGGCGGCATGCGGCAGCGCGTGATGATCGCGATGGCGCTGTCGTGCCGGCCTGCGCTGCTGATCGCCGACGAGCCGACGACCGCGCTCGACGTGACGATCCAGGCGCAGATCCTGCAACTGGTGCGCGGGCTGCAGGACGAAATGAACATGGGCGTGGTCTTCATCACGCACGACATGGGCGTGGTGGCCGAAGTGGCCGACCGCGTGCTCGTGATGTATCGCGGCGAGAAGGTCGAGGAGGGCGAGTCGGATCGCATTTTCGCGGCGCCCGCGCATCGCTACACGCGTGCGCTGCTTGCGGCCGTGCCGCGGCTCGGCTCGATGCAGGGCACCGACGCGCCGGAGAAATTCCCGCTGCTGAAGGTGGACGCGAACACGACGGCGCCGGCCACGGCGCCTGCCGCGAACGACGATGTGCAGCCGCCCGTCGATCGGGCTGCGCCGCCGATCCTGCGCGTGAGCGATCTCGTCACGCGTTTCCCGGTGAAGAGCGGCGTGTTCGGCCGCGTGTCGCAATACGTGCATGCGGTCGAGCGCGTGAGCTTCGAGCTGCGCGCGGGCGAGACGCTCGCGCTCGTCGGCGAATCGGGCTGCGGCAAGTCGACCACCGGCCGTTCGCTGTTGCGCCTCGTCGAATCGCAGAGCGGTTCGATCGAATTCGACGGCCGCGACATCAGCGCGATGAAGGGGCACGACCTGCAGGCGCTGCGCCGGAACATCCAGTTCATCTTCCAGGATCCGTTCGCATCGCTGAACCCGCGCCTGACCGTCGGCTTCTCGATCATGGAGCCGCTGCTCGTGCACGGCGTCGCGAGCGGCAGCGAGGCGCAGGCGCGCGTCGACTGGCTGCTCGACAAGGTTGGCCTGCCGCGCGAGGCCGCGCGCCGCTATCCGCACGAATTCTCGGGCGGGCAGCGCCAGCGGATTGCGATCGCGCGTGCGCTCGCACTGAACCCGAAGGTCGTGATCGCCGACGAATCCGTATCGGCGCTCGACGTGTCGGTGCAGGCGCAGATCGTCAACCTGATGCTCGACCTGCAGCGCGAGCTCGGTGTCGCCTATCTGTTCATCTCGCACGACATGGCGGTGGTCGAGCGCATCAGCCATCGCGTCGCGGTGATGTATCTCGGCCAGATCGTCGAGATCGGCCCGCGCCGCGCGGTGTTCGAGGCGCCGCAGCATCCGTACACGAAGAAGCTGATGAGCGCGGTGCCGGTGGCCGACCCCGCTCGCCGGCATGCGCCGCGCCAGCTCGCGGCGGACGAGATTCCGAGCCCGATCCGCACGATCGGCGACGAGCCGGTCGTCGCGCCGCTCGTCGCGGTGGGCCCCGATCATTACGTTGCGACGCATCGTGTCGGCGGCGCGTATTGAGGTGCGCCCGGATCCATCGCTTTATCGAATACGTGCGCTGCGATGACGGCGCGCGAACCAGCAGGCAGTCGAAACCGAAACGCCCGTGAGGCGTCACCGAATCACCGATAGGAGCCCAGCAAAATGACCAAGCAGCATCCGTTCCCGATGTTTCGTCCGCGCGCATGCTTCGTCGCGCTCGCCGGCGCGTTCGCGCTGTCGGCCGCGCTGCCCGCGTACGCGCAGCAGACCGCGGTGATGGCGGTGGATTCGACCTTCACGACGATGGACCCGTACGACGCGAACGACACGGTGTCGCAGGCCGTCGTCAAGTCGTTCTACCAGGGGCTGTTCGGCTTCGACAAGGACATGAAGCTCGTCAACGTGCTGGCGACGAGCTACGACGCGAGCGCCGACGCGAAGACGTACACGATCAAGCTGCGCCAGGGCGTGAAGTTCCACGACGGCACCGATTTCAACGCGGCGGCCGTGAAGGCGAACTTCGACCGCGTGACCGATCCCGCGAACCACCTGAAGCGCTACAACATGTTCCGCGTGATCGAAAAGACCGAAGTCGTCGATCCGTATACGGTGAAGGTTACGCTGCGCGAGCCGTTCTCGGCGTTCATCAACACGCTCGCGCACCCGTCGGCCGTGATGATTTCGCCGGCCGCGCTGAAGAAGTGGGGCCGCGACATCGCGCTGCATCCGGTCGGCACCGGGCCGTTCGAGTTCGTCGAATGGAAGCAGACCGACGACCTGAAGGTGAAGAAGTTCGCAGGCTACTGGAAGAAGGGCTACCCGAAGATCGACGCGATCGACTGGAAGCCGGTGGTCGACAACAACACGCGCGCGGCGCTGATGAAGACGGGCGAAGCCGATTTCGCGTTCCGCATTCCGTTCGAGCAGGCAGCCGACCTGAAGGGCAACGCGAAGGTCGAGGTCGTCGAGCGGCCGTCGATCGTGCAGCGCTACGTGTCGCTGAACATGCTGCAGAAGCCGTTCGACAACCCGAAGGTGCGCCAGGCGCTGAACTATGCGGTGAACAAGGAGGCGCTCGCGAAGGTTGCGTTCTCCGGTTTCGCGACGCCGTCGACCGGCGTGGTGCCGCAGGGTGTCGATTTTGCGACGAAGCTGGGCCCCTGGCCGTACGACCCGGCGAAGGCGCGTGCGCTGCTGAAGGAGGCCGGCTATCCGAACGGCTTCGAGACGACGCTGTGGTCCGCCTATAACAACTCGACGTCGCAGAAGGCGATCCAGTTCGTGCAGCAGCAGCTCGCGCAGGTCGGCGTGAAGGTGCAGGTGCAGGCGCTGGAAGCCGGCGAGCGCGTCGCGAAGGTCGAGAGCGCGCCGGATCCGGCGAAGGCGCCGGTGCGGATGTACTACATCGGCTGGTCGTCGTCGACGGGCGAGGCGAACTGGGCGATCACGCCGCTGCTCGCCGGCGCGTCGGCGCCGCCGAAGCTCGTCAATACCGCGTACTACAAGAGCGACGTCGTCGACGGCGATCTGACGAAGGCGCTCGAGACGGTCGACCGCACGAAGAAAACCGAGCTCTACGCCGATGCGCAAAAGCAGATCTGGGCCGATGCGCCGTGGATCTTCCTCGTGCAGGAAAAGATCGTGTATGCGCGCAGCAAGCGGCTGCAGGGCGCGTACGTGATGCCGGACGGCTCGTTCAACTTCGACGAGATCTCGCTGAAATGACGGCAGTTTGCCTGCCACGCGGTGCCGGCGGCGCAAGCCGCCGGTACGCTGATTCGATCGGTGCCCCATGCTGAATTTTCTCGTCAAACGCCTGTTCGGCCTGCTGCCCACGCTCGCGATCGTCGCGGTGCTGGTGTTCCTGTTCGTGCACCTGCTGCCGGGCGACCCGGCGCGGCTCGCGGCAGGCCCCGAAGCCGACGACGCGACGATCGCGCTCGTGCGTGCCGATCTCGGGCTCGACCGGCCGTTGCCCGCGCAGTTCGTGAACTTCTTCACGAAGATCGCGCACGGCGACTTCGGCATGTCGACGCGCAGCAAGCGGCCGGTCTCGACCGAGATCGGCGAACGCTTCATGCCGACGCTGATGCTGACGCTCGTCAGCATGGTGTGGTCGACGCTGTTCGGCATGGCGATCGGGATTGCGTCGGCGGTATGGCGCAATCGCTGGCCCGACCGTCTCGGCATGACGATCGCGGTGTCGGGCATCTCGTTTCCCGCCTTCGCGCTCGGCATGCTGCTGATGGAAATCTTCTCGGTGAAGCTCGGCTGGCTGCCGGTCGTGCCGGACGGTACGTGGAAAAGCTACGTGCTGCCGTCGCTGACGCTCGGCGCGGCGGTCGCTGCCGTGATGGCGCGCTTCACGCGTGCGTCGTTCGTCGAGGTGCTGAACGAGGACTTCGTGCGCACCGCGCGGGCGAAGGGCGTGCACGAGCCGATGGTCGTGCTCAAGCACTGCCTGCGCAACGCGATGATCCCGGTCGTCACGATGATGGGGCTGCAGTTCGGCTTCCTGCTCGGCGGCTCGATCGTCGTCGAGGTCGTGTTCAACTGGCCGGGGCTCGGACGCCTGCTCGTCGATGCCGTCACGATGCGCGATTACCCCGTGATCCAGGCGATCGTGCTGCTGTTCTCGCTCGAATTCATCCTGATCAACCTGACCGTCGACGTGCTGTACGCGGTCATCAACCCGACCATCCGGTTCAAGTGAGGCGCGCATGAACGCGACTGTCCAGACCGCGGCGCCGGCCGCACCGACCGCGATTCGCACGCCTTGGCGCGAATTCTGGCGCAAGTTCCGCAAGCAGACCGTCGCGCTTGTCGCGGGCGGCTTCGTGCTGGCGCTCGTCGTGCTGGCGTTCGTCGGCCCGCACGTCGTGCCGTTCGACCCGGAGAACTACTTCGACTACGACGCGCTGAACGCGGGGCCGTCGGCCGTGCACTGGTTCGGCGTCGACTCGCTCGGCCGCGACATCTTCAGCCGGATCATCGCGGGCACGCGCATCTCGCTCGCGGCCGGTTTCTTCTCGGTCGCGCTCGGCGCGGTGATCGGCACGTTCTTCGGGTTGCTCGCCGGCTACTACGAAGGCTGGTGGGACCGCATCACGATGCGCGTCGCCGACGTGCTGTTCGCGTTCCCGGGCATCCTGCTCGCGATCGGCGTGGTCGCGATCCTCGGCAACGGGATGGTCAACGTGATCTGCGCGGTCGCGATCTTCAGCATCCCGGCGTTCGCGCGGCTCGTGCGCGGCAACACGCTGATGCTCAAGCACATGACCTACGTCGAGGCCGCGCGCAGCATCGGCGCGTCGGACTGGACGATCATCATGCGGCACATCCTGCCGGGCACCGTGTCGTCGGTCGTCGTCTACTTCACGATGCGGATCGGCACGTCGATCATCACGGCCGCGAGCTTGTCGTTCCTCGGGCTCGGCGCGCAGCCGCCGACGCCGGAGTGGGGCGCGATGCTCAACGAAGCGCGCGCGGACATGGTGACGGCGCCGCACATCGCCATTTTCCCGAGCCTCGCGATCTTCCTGACCGTGCTCGCGTTCAACCTGCTCGGCGACGGGCTGCGCGACGCGCTCGATCCGAAGCTGGAGCGCCGCTGATGCCTGTTGCGCCGATGTGGAGTGCGACGCTGCCGGCCGGGCCGCGCGGCACGATCGCCGATGTGCCGGGCGTGACGGTCGGTCATGTCACGCTCGATGCCGGCAACGTGCAGACGGGCGTGACCGTCGTGAAGCCGCATCCGGGGGACGTGTACCGAAGCAAGGTGCCGGCGGGTGCTGCCGTGATCAACGGCTTCGGCAAGAGCGTCGGGCTCGTGCAGGTCGACGAGCTCGGCACGCTCGATACGCCGATCGCGCTGACCAATACGTTCGGCGTCGGCGCGGTCGCGCAGGCGCAGATTCGTGCGGCGATTGCCGCGAATCCGCAGGTCGGCCGTGACTGGTCGACCGTCAATCCGCTCGTGTTCGAGTGCAACGACGGTTACCTGAACGATATCCAGGCGTTCGCGGTCACCGCCGCGCATTACGACGACGCGTGCCGCACCGCGTCGCGCGACGTCGCACGCGGCGCGGTGGGCGCCGGGCGCGGGATGTCGTGCTTCGACCTGAAAGGCGGGATCGGCTCCGCGTCGCGCGTCGCCGTCGCGGCCGGCCGGCCCTATACGGTCGGCGCGCTCGTGCTCGCGAATTTCGGCCGGCTGCCGATGCTGACGCTCGGCGGTGTGCCGCTCGGGCGCATCGTCGCGCAGCGGCGTGCGGCCGCAGCCGCGCACGCAGCGCCGCCCGAGCAGGGCTCGATCATCCTGTTGCTTGCCACCGATGCGCCACTCGACGCGCGGCAGCTGTCGCGGCTCGCGCGTCGCGCGGGCGCGGGGCTGGCCCGCACCGGCTCCGTCTACGGGCATGGCAGCGGTGACATCGCGCTTGCCTTCTCGACCGCCTACACGATCGCGCACGACGCATCGACGATCGCGCTGCCGGCCCTCGTGGCCGATGCGGCGCTCGACCCGCTGTTCATGGCTGCGGCCGAAAGCGTCGAGCACGCAATCGCCGACGCGCTGCTGCAGGCCGTGACGGTCGCCGGACGCGACGGCCACGTGCGGCAAGCGCTGCGCGATGCGGTGCCCGATCTCGACCGGTTGTTCAACGAACCTAACGAAGGGCTGTGAACCAGTCATGAAGATCCTGATCTCGACCGACATCGAGGGCGTCGCCGGCGTATTCGCCACCGAGCAGACGCGTGCCGGCAATCCGGAGTACGAACGGGCGCGCCGCTGGATGACCGCCGAGGCGAATGCGGCGATCGAAGGCGCGTTCGCGGGCGGTGCGCAGAGCGTCTGGGTCAACGATTCGCATGGCGGCTTTCGCAACCTGTTGCCCGACGGACTGGATGCGCGTGCGCGCGTCGTGCTCGGCAAGCCGCGCATGCTCGGGATGATGGCGGGTGTCGAACAGCAGCCCGACCTTGTGTTCATGATCGGCTATCACGCGAAATCGCAGACGCGCGGCGTGCTCGCGCACACGATCAACAGCTTTGCGTTCACGCAGGTGTGGCTGAACGGCGTCGAACTCGGCGAAGCCGGGTTGTACGGCGCGCTGGCACAAGAATATGGTGCGCACGTTGCGCTCGCCACGGGCGACGACGTGTTCGCCGGGGAAACGCAGCCGCTGTTTCCGGATGCGCGTTTCGAGACGGTCAAGACGGCCGGCGGCACATCGAGCGGGGATACGCTCACGCCCGCCGCGTCGTGTGCGCGGATCGCGACCGCGGCGCGCGAAACGGTGGCACGGGCGCTGTCGGCCGGCGTGCGAGCCGGCGCGCATCGGCCGGCACCGGCCGCCTGCACGTTGCGCGTGCAGACGGCCGCGCAGGCCGACCTGTTTTGCGTGCTGCCGTCGCTCGAACGCATCGATGCGGTGACGCTGCGTTTCGGCGGGCCGTCGGTCGAGCACGTGGTGCGCACGCTGAACAGCCTGTCGGCGATGTCGTTCATGCTGCGGTGATGCGTACCGCGGCCCTGCCGCCGGCGCGCGGCCGGTCAGTCGATGACGGCGGGGCGCGCCGGCGCGGCGAGCAGGAACGCTTCCATCGCCGCGACCAGCGCGAGCGGCGTCTCGTTCATCGGATAGTGGCCCGCATTGCGCAGCACGTCGACGGTGGCGAGCGGGTAGCGTTGCAGGTAAGTGCGCGCCATCAGCGCCAGGTCGAACGCCGGATCGTGTTCGCCGATCAGCACTTTCACCGGATGGCGCCCCGTGATCTCCCCGCTGAAATCGGTATCGGCCCACGCACGGAAGTACGCGCCGAATGCCTGCGCCGACGAGCAGGCGGCCGAATACGCGGCTTTCCACTCGACCCAGGCGGCGGGCAGCCGGTTGCCGGTGCTGCGATCGATGATGGTCCTGCGATCGGCAAGGTGGTCGGCCGCACGCTCGAATAGCGCGCGTCGCGCAGCGTCGAACGGCAGGCCGCCGCACGGCACCGGCGCGATCGGTACCAGCGCGCGCACGCGGTCGGGGGCGACGGCGGCGATCTTCTCGATCGCCATGCCGCCCATCGAATGGCCGACGAGGCTGAAGGTCGGGAAGCCGAGTGCGTCGGCGAGCGCGAGCGTGTCGGCGGCAATCTCGTCGATCGTGTAGTCGCCGCGTGCGTCGTGCATGCGGCCGTAACCTCGGTAGTCCATGAATACATAGCTGAAATGCTCGCGCGACAGCCAGGCTTCGACGGGCTCGAACGCGCCGGCGTCGCCGAACCAGCCGTGCAGCACGAGAACAGGGTGGGGACCGTCCCCCACGCGATGAAACGTATTCGGCATTTCCGCTCCGATGAGGTTGCAATCCGGCCGATCGGGCCGACGGGTCTTGCGGCCGCGAGGTCGCGCAACGGTGGAGCGGATCGTAGATCGATCGAAGGCGACCCGCCTTCGATATCGGGTCATTGATGATGGAATTCGGGCCGTGAGAAATACGCTGCTAGATCCCTACGAACACGTTCCCCGGAGCGTGGTCGTGACCGCCAACGACTTTGCGGCGGGCACGACATTTCCGGAGCACGCGCACGAGCGCGGGCAATTCGCATTCGCGTCGCGCGGCACGATCAGCGTGTCGACGCCGCACGGGCGCTGGCTGGTGCCGCCGCAGCGCGCGTGCTGGGTACCGGCCGGCGTGCGCCACGAAATGACGATGACCGGGCCGGTCACGATGCTCAACACGTTCGTGTCCGCCGACGCGGCGCAGGCCGCCGGGCTGCCCGCGCAGTGCGGCGTGCATGGCGTGTCGCCGCTGCTGCGGCACCTGATCGACGATGCGATCGACCTGCCGGCCCTGTACGACGTCGACGGGCGCGCGGGCAAGCTGATGGATCTGCTGGTCGCTGAAATCGCGACGATGCCGCGCCTGTCGCTGCATGCGCCGCTGCCGGCCGACGCACGGCTGGCGAAGGTGTGCCGGCACTTGTTCGCGTCGCCGTCGATCGCGGCCGACCTCGACCGGGTCGCGGCCGATGCCGGCGTGAGCCGGCGCACGTTCACGCGGCAGTTCCGCGCGCAGACGGGCGTGAGTTTTGCCGCATGGCGCCAGCAGGTGTGCATGCTCGCGGCGATTGCCCGCCTGACCGACGGGCAACCGGTGACGCGCGTCGCGCTCGATCTCGGGTACGCGAGCGCAAGCGCGTTCACCTCGGCGTTTCGCCGCATCCTGGGCGATACGCCGAGCCGGTATCTCGAGATTCGCCGCTAACTGGCGGCCGCGCAAAAAAATACGCGTCCGCCAAATTCGGTCAGACGCGTTTAAAGGCACTCGGTCAGAAAAAATGCGCGAACAGCCCGTTGGGCGGTATCGCGCATGACTTGCGTAATTGTTGCCTCGTCCGATTCAATCCTGTCGGCTCGTCGTGGATAACGAAGGATACGCCGCATAACGCGCAAACGATATCCTGTTGGCCGGACGATTCATGTGCGGTCGCAGCATGCGTTTCAATCGGGCGTTTGATATTGGGGCGGGAAGCCTTGGGCAACCGGCGTCCGTCGTCGTAATTCGCCACGATGCGACGCATCATCGAATGATGGCGACGGCTCAAGAAAAACGCCGCGTGGTGCGATGCCTGTCGGTATCGCGCCACGCGGCGTGCGGTTGCGTGCGAAGCCGGCGCGCGCCGGCGCATGCGTCAAACGTCGAAGAACACGGTTTCGTCCGGCCCCTGCATGCGGATGTCGAAGCGGTAGACGACCGGCCGGCCCGGCTGCGCATCACGCTTCGCGACGAGCGTCGCGCGACGCTCGGCCGGCACGGCGTTCAGCACGGGGTCGGTGGCGTTCGCGGCGGCTTCGTCGTCGAAGTACACGCGCGTGAACGCATGGGTGAGGATCCCGCGCATCATCACGGTCACGTTGATGTGCGGTGCCTCGTCGGCAGCGAGGCGGCCCGGCTTCACCGTCTCGACGACGAAGCGCTGTTGCGCGTCGGTGCCCGTGCCGACCCGCGCGAAGCCCGTGAAGCCGGATTTCGCGATGTCGTCGCGCGAAGCGGGGTAGCGGCCCGCGCTGTCTACCTGCGTGAATTCGAGCACCGCGTCGCCGACGACGTTGCCGTCGCCGTCGAACACCTGGCCAACCAGCAGCACGTGTTCGCCTTCGGCGTGCGCCGCGGCGATCGTCGGCGTGAACAGGCTCTTCAGGTCGTAGTCGTATTGCTGCGGGCACAGGCCGTACGCGAAGTACGGGCCGACCGTCTGCGAAGGGGTTTGCTTCAGCGTCGTCATGGTTCAGCGCTCCATCGGGGTGGCGTCGCGGCCGCGCAGCACGATGTCGAATTCGTAGCCGAGCGCATAGCCTTCTTCGGTGATGTCCATCGAGAAGCGCGAGACCAGGCGATCGCGCGCGGCCTCGGGCGTGCCCTGGAAGATCGGGTCGTACGCGAGCAGCGGATCGCCGGGGAAGTACATCTGCGTGACGAGACGCGAGCCGAAGTAATCGCCGAACAGCGAGAAGTGGATGTGATTCGGGCGCCACGCGTTCGGGTGGTTGCCCCACGGATAGGCGCCGGGCTTGATCGTCAGGAAGCGGTAGCGGCCTTCGTCGTCGGTCAGGCAGCGGCCCGCGCCGAGGAAGTTCGGGTCGAGCGGCGCGTCGTGCTGGTCGACCTTGTGCACGTAGCGGCCGGCTGCGTTCGCCTGCCACACCTCGACGAGCGTGTTGCGCACGGGCTTGCCGCCTTCGTCGAGCACGCGACCGGTGACGACCATGCGCTCGCCGAGCGGCTCGCCGTTCTTCACGGCATTCTTCGTCAGGTCGTGGTCGAGCGCGCCGAGATCTTCCGCGCCGTAGACGGGCGCGTACTGGTCGCGCAGCTTCTCCTTCAGCGGGATCAGCGGGCGGGTCGGGCCGCGCTTCACCGACGAACGGTACTCGGGGTGGACATAGGCCGGATGCGACGGCCAGTCGCGCGGCGTGAGGATCGTGGGGGAATCCATCGGGCGTCTCCTGATAGGTTTTTCGCAAAGTGGATGGCACGACTTTAGCCAATCCGGAAAGTTATGCAAAATGACCTTTTTTCGCGAATCGCATAACCATTCGTTATGTTCGGCGCGCCCATGAAAAATCCGCCGGACAGGATGCCTGTCCGGCGGATGAAAGCGATCGGGCTTCGCGTCGTCGGTGACGACCCCGTGCACGGCCCTCCAGCCAGCCCGTCGCTGTTTTTTGTCTTTTGTTCTTGTTGTTATCCGGTCTCCCCGAGCGTGCCCGTTATCAGCGGTGGGCGGGATCGAACACGATCCCGTCGAATTCGAGCGATAGCGCGTCGCTGCGCAACAACGCGGCCGGTGTCGCCGTCCGGTCGGCGCCGAGCACGTCGCACACGTACTGCGCGCAGAATCCGCGCCGCACCCGCGGGTTGAAGCGGTTGCCGAGCAGCGCGTCGATGCGCTGTTCGGCCATCGCATGTGCGTGGCGCTGCGCGTCGGCCGACGATGCCGCGAGGCGGCGTGCCAGTGCGATGCGTCCGCCTTCGGTGCGGGCGACGAAGCGCGACAGCGGCGTGAGCTTCGTCCACGCCAACGCCGCGGATTCGGCGATCAACGGTTCGTCGCCCGACGTATCGACGACGATGCCGCAGCGGTTGGCCCACGCACCGGCCGAGCCCGTCGTGCCGGCCGTGTCGCGCGGCACCCCGGCCGGCACGCGGATGAACACGAGATCGCCGACATGTGCGCTGGCGGCCAGCGTGCGGACGGTCGCGAGGGGCATCGTGCGATCGGTGTCGCGTGCATCGCGCGGTGCGGTGTCGTGCGGTTCGTATGCGGCGGTTTCGGTCCGGGTGGTCATTTCGGCTCCGTCGTTGAGTGACAGGACGGAGCGGATTATGCGGGTAGGTAACAAAAAGTGTTCATTTGCCTGCGCAGGTAGCCTAACATCTGACCGCGAGCATCATTTTCCGATACTAATATGACCGAAACCGCCCAACTCATCGAAACGCTGAAGCGCCAGTTGAAGGCGCAGGGCATGACCTACCGCGACGTCGCGCGGTCGCTCGACGTCTCCGAGACGAGCGTGAAGCGGCTGTTCGCCAGCGGCCGCTTCACGCTCGAGCGGGTCGCGGAGATCGCGCAACTGCTCGGCTACACGCTGGCCGAACTCGTGCAGGAGGCGTCGGCTTCGGCGCCGAGGCTGCACGTGCTGACCGAACAGCAGGAGGCGCTGCTCGTGTCGGACGAGAAGCTGCTGCTCGTTGCCGTCTGCGCGATCAACTACTGGACCGTGCAGGACATCGTGTCGGCGTATCAGGTGTCGCAGGCCGAATGCGTGAAATACCTGCTGATGCTCGACCGGATGAACGTCGTGGCGCTGTTGCCGGGCGACCGGATTCGCGTGCGTGTCGCGCGCGATTTCGACTGGCTGCCGGGCGGGCCGATCCGCCGTTACTTCCATACGCATGCGCTCGGCGATTTCCTCGACAGCCGCTTCGACGGCGCGGGCGAGACGATGACGTTTTCGCAGGGGATGCTGACCGAAGCCGCCGCCGCGGAGCTCGAGCTGGAGCTGCGCCGGCTGCGCAGCAAGGCGGCCGCGCTGCATGCGGAATCGGCGTCCGCGCCGCTCGGGCAAAAGCACGGAACGGGCTTGCTGATCGCGAAGCGGATCTGGGAGCCGACCGGTTTCCAGGCGCTGCGACGGAAAGCATGACGGATCACCGAGTGCTTGGGACTCTCCGGAAAGTTATGCAAAATGGCATTTCATCGTCATCTGCATAACCGTTCGTTATGAATAATCGTATCGCCGACGGCCGCGTCAAGTTCCGGCACCTGCAGTGCTTTCTCGCGGTCGCGCAGTTGGGCGGCGTGCAGAAGGCGGCGGAAAGCCTGTCGATCACGCAGCCGGCGGTATCAAAGACGATCGCCGAACTGGAGGCGATCCTCGGCGTGAAACTGTTCGAACGAGGCCGGCAGGGCGCGCAGCCGACCCGCGAAGCGCAGCTGTTCATGCCGCACGCGAATGCGTGCGTGCTCGCCTTGAGGCAGGGCGTCGGGCTGCTCGCGCGGGAGGGCGGCGCCGCGGCTGCGACGCTGGAAATCGGCATGCTGCCGACCGTCGCGGCCTCGCTTGCGCCGGCCGTGATGAAGGCGCTGACCGCGCGCTGGCCGCGCATCGTCGTACGGATCGCGACGGCCGCGAACGCCGACCTGCTCGAGCGCCTGAAGTCCGGCGCGATCGAATGCGCGATCGGGCGGCTGTCCGAGCCGGAGCGGATGATCGGGCTCGCGTTCGAGCAGTTGTACAACGAACCGCTCGTCGCGGTCGTGCGTGCCGGGCATCCGCTGCTCGCGAGCGCGGCGCCGGCTGCCGAGCTTGCACGCTATCCGGTGGTGCTGCCGCCGTTCGGCACGCTGATCCGGCAGTCGGCCGAGCAACTGCTCGGCGCATGCGGCGCACCGCCGCTGGATTCGTTCATCGAAGTGTTGTCGGTTTCGGTCGCGCGTGCGCTGGCGCTCGAGAACGATGCGGTCTGGTTCGTGCCGCTCTACGCGGCCGAATACGATCTGTCGGCCGGTGCGCTGGCGCGCCTGCCGCTGCCGTCGGCAGGCACCGACGAGCCGGTCGGGCTCGTGCTGCGGACCGATGCGCAGCCGTCGCCGGTTGCGCGAACGCTGATCGACGCGGTGCGCGACATCGCGCGGTCGCGCTTCGGCGATGCACGCCTGCACCGGGCACCACGCGCTGCGCACAAGCCGGCCCGCGGCAACCGCTGATCCGTCGGGCGCAGCACGATCCCTTTCCTTGCCGCAGGATTGGCCATCCGGTCAGTAGCCGCCATCGGGGTACTTGGCATATCGTACCGTTTTTGGTACGATGGACGACAAGACGATGGCGAGACAGCAGATACAGGTCACGCTCGGCGTGCGCTTCTTCCGGGCGGCCCGTGGCAACGAGCCGGTGCGCGAATGGCTCAAGGCGCTCGGGCAGGCGGAGCGAACGGCGAACGGCGATCGGCGAAGAGATCAAGACCGTTCAACTCGGCTGGCCGCTCGGCATGCCGCTGGTCCGGAAGATGGCGAAGGATCTGTGGGAGATCCGCGTGATGCTGCCGGGGCGAAGCGCGCGCGTGCTGTTCACGGTCGTCGGCGACACGATGGTCCTGCTGCACGGCTTCTTCAAGCAGTCGCGGGCCACGCCGTCGGACGATCTCGACGTCACCGTCGCGCGCCTGAAAGCGCTGACGCGCGCCATCTGAATTCCCCGGTTGTGCCGGAACGTACCGTCTCCGACGGTCGGGCAGCCGGCAACGCCATGCACCTGGAGTACGACATGACGACCACGAACAACCCGCATATCGGCAGCGATTTCGATACCTTCCTCGAAGAAGACGGCAATCTCGAAGCGGCCACCGCCACGGCCATCAAGCGCGTGATCGCGTGGCAGATCGGGCAGGAAATGAAGGCGCAGCACATCACGAAAACCGCGATGGCCGCGCGGATGAAAACCAGCCGCGCCGCACTCAACCGCCTGCTCGACGAAACCGACACGAGCCTCACGCTGGCCACGCTCGCGAGCGCGGCCGCTGCACTCGGCAAACGGCTCAGCTTCGAACTGGTGCCGGCCTGACCGGCGTGACGAAACGGCGCCCGGCCGGATCGGCCTGACCCGGCAAGCGCCGTGTGCAGCGAGCGGGCGGGTGTTGTCCGTGCACCCGCCAGGTCACTTGCGCGGGCCGGTCACTTGCAGATAAAGCAGTGCGGCGCCTGCGAGCAGCAGCGGGAACAGGAAATACCATCCGGTCGTCAGGAACAGCCCGGCGACCGCAATCAGCGAAACCCATGCGCAGCGGTAGGCGATGCTGCCGCGCGGCAGCAACTTCAACGCGGCAGCAGCGCCGAGCCCGTACACCATCACGAAACATCCGGACGTGACGAGCACGAGCGGTTTCGGCCCGACGTCCGAGAGCGTCGTTGCAGCGAGCGCGACGGCCGCGAGCAACGCGATCACGCCGAGGCTGCGGCGCGGCACGCCGCCGATCTGGCTGCCCTGCGCGAGCCACGCCGGCAGCGCGCCGTCACGACCGAGTGCCGCGCCGAGCTTGGCCGCGCCTGCGAAATACGCGTTCATCGTGCCGAGCGTGAGCAGCAGCGCGGCGGCGGCCGCCAGCACCTGAGCATGGCCACCGATGCCGCCTGCGATCAGTTCGGCGAGCGGGGCGCCCGATGCGCCGGCCGACGGCCCGAGCACCATCACGCTCGCGGCGGCGACCGACAGGTACAGGAACCCGACGACCACGACCGCGATGCCGGCCGAGCGCGGCATGTCGTGCGCGGGCCGGCGGAATTCGGCCGCGAGATGCGTGATCGCTTCCCAGCCGGCGAAGCTCCACACGAGCAGCGCGGCGGCCTGGCCGACCGCGAGCCAGCCATGCGGGGCGAACGGATGCAGGTTCGCGGGGCGCGCATGCGGCGCGGACGCGAGCACCGCGACGAGCAGCAGCGTGACGAGCAGCGCCGACAACACCAGCTGCATGCGGCCCGACACGGTGACGCCGAATGCGTTCGCGGCCGACACGGTCGCGATCAGCGCGGCGGCCGTGACGATGATCGTCGTGTGCCCGCCGCCCGTGACGGCCGCAACGTATGCGCCGCCGAACATCGCGGCGGCCGGCGCGCCGGCCGGCACCGCGAAATAGAAGCACCAGCCGACGATGGCCGCGGCCTTCGGGCCGAATGCGCGCCGGGCGTAGGTCGATACGCCGCCCGCATCGGGATAGCGTGCGCCGAGTGCGGCGAAGGTGGCAGCAAGCGGCCCGGACAGTACGACGAGCGCAGCCCACGCGAGCAGCGAGGCCGGCCCCGCGACTTCGGCGGCAAGCGCGGGCAACGCGATCACGCCGGTGCCGAGCACCGCGCCGATATAGAGTGCGGCACCCTGGAAAATGGTCAGCGAACCCGCGTGACGAGCGGCGGGCGAATCGGCATGCGAAGCCATGAGCGGCAGTCTCCGGAAGTCTTGTTTTGTCGGTGTGACGCGCGGGAGCCCGCGCGGTCAATCGTCCGATGCTACCCGAACGATGGCGGCTGCGCGGCCCGGCGATCAGTAGTCTGTGCGGCGTGCTTGTCAGCCGATGTCAGCAGTAACGCGCGAGCCGCAGGCGTGCATCCTCGCGGGCGGCGGGCAACAGGTCGGGGGCGTAGTGGAACGTACCGGATACCAGCGACGCAACGGGCACGCCGTCGCGGAACAGCACGCGATTGCCGGCGAGCGCCGGCACCTTGTCGCCGGGCAGCAGCGTGCCGGCGAGGTTCAGCGGATCGGCGCCCGTCACGCACACGTACTGTCCGTCGCCCGGTTGCCGCCGCAGTTCGCGCAGGATCGGGATGGCTTCGGGCAGCGCGAACTGCTCGCCCGCGAGCCCGGCGACGAAGCGTCCGCCGCGAATCTCGCCGCGCGCTTCGAGCCGTTGCAGCACGCGCACGAGCTCGCGCCAGCTCGGCAGCCAGTCGGCTTCGCGTTCGAGCAGCCGCCAGAACACGACGCCGTAACGGCGCAGCAGCGTCCACACGATGTGCTCGAGCGCGTCGGGATCGGTCGCCGCGGGGCCGCGTTTCGGTGCGGGCGCATCGTCCCGCGGCGCCTGACGCTGCACGAGTGCCCAGCGGCCCGCGTCGTCCATCCCGCCGATCAGCGCGCCGCCGCGTCGCGTGCGCGGCGCATAGGTTGCGCTGCGCTTGACGGCCGGCTTCAGCAGCGCGCGCAGGCCCGCATAGCTGTCCGCATTCACGAGGCCGGCCGACACGAGTTCGCCGAGTGCCTGTTCGAGTTCGACGGGCAGCATGTGAAGGTCGTCGAGCAGCGCATCGAAGAACATCGCGCCGTGTGCGGCGAGTGCGTCGCGCACCTGCGTGGCGCGGGCGGACAGCGCCGGTTGCGCATCGGGATCGCGCAGCGCCTGCCACGCGGAGAGGTGGCGGCGCGGCAGCAGCACGATCGGCGTCGTCTTCACGGGCGTGCCGGCCGCGCGCGCCGGCGCGCCGATGCGGGTCCAGACGAGTTTGCCCGAGCGGCACAGCTCGTCGAGGCCGCCGGCCATGTAGTCGGTGAGCCGCGCGGGCAGCAGCGCGTCTTCCCACGCGCTTGCTGCGGCCTCGTAGCCTTCAAGCTGTTCGAGCACGGCCACGAGTGCGTCGCGGCCCGTGCCGCGCGTGTCGGGCGTCAGGTGCTGCCA
>STHD01007907.1:0-20572 GCA_016170015.1 Anopheles longipalpis | reverse complement strand
CACACTACAGTGTTATACGCAGTCGGTTGCCATACTACGGTGCCCTAAAATATGCAAAACTTTGTCAAACCCTTGTCAGCAGCTACAGCCCACAGCTGGCACTGGAGCTGTGTGTGCGTGTGTGTGTCTGTGTCGAACGCATTCGGGACTGCAACGAGTCATGCACAAACGAGCAATTGTGCACGCGGCTGCATACGAGTACCAAGAAGTGGAAGTACAACAAAAAAAACATACTCTTTCCCCGATTGAACCTTCAAGCTCAAGTCAAACCATGGTGCAGTTGGTAACATTTGGAATCGTTTTTGCCACTGTCATACAGGCAGCTTAAAGCACTGCGAACATTGTTGACGTTGATGGTGAGTATTGTAAATATCCGTGTCAATAAATCGATAAACTGTGTGATAAGAGAAGCATCATACAATGGTATGGATAAACAATCATTAAGCTACGTTTGAAAGATGAGTAAATAGTTATCTATAAATTATTTTTCGTAATTATATTTCGATACCGTATGCCATTAAAACAGCGACCAAACGATCTGCTGACAAAGCGACAAAGGGTCAACCTGTCAGTAGTCAATGTTTACTATCAGTTTGTTTACGATTTTATGGATTACTTTTATCGCCGCCAATTTGAAGAAAAAAAAATAAATTAAAATATTTCATGGCTTAAACGACTGTTGATCAAAAATGCAGCTAAGAAATAGGAGAATGTACCTACAAACTTATTGTTATACTATTCTCTAAAGTTCCTGCACTAATCTGTACTTTAGTTTGTTAAAATTTTCCTTTTCCATTTATTGAAAAACAATCGCCATTGAATGCACACTTTACTCTCCAATAATGTACGTATACGAGAGAGAGGGAAAGAGAACTTTTTTTATATTTCCAATTGGATTTATATATTCAATTTAGTCGTTGGAAGAAAGTTGACTTGAAAATATTTTTTTCTCAAATTCAGTCAAAGGTATTTATCTACTTTCTACTTATGCGCAACAAGTGTTAGTTTTGTTATCATTAGCTCTAAAAATCCCATCCAATCTAAACAGTCTAATCTTAACTTCTGATTGCCGCATGATGGCAAGTCCCTAATTTTAAGTCATTATTTCTACAGGTAACATTCAATGTTAAACTTTTACTGCTATAAAAAAATCCTCATAATTTCGAACAGGTCTCACATAGAAATGGTACAGAGTGGTAACAATGAACACTGCAATCCGACCTTTCAGGTGTCTTAATTTAGCTACGCTCAAGTACCCAAGCAAGGACGAGCTTATTCATCCAACAGTTCTAAAAGCGTTTGCTTCCCAAAAACGAACACTCTGCGCTCTCTCGTCACCTTCGATGCAAATTTATTTATTACCTTGCTCAGTATTACACCCGCACTTGAGCTGTGGCTGAACACAGCAAACCCTAAAGTGAATGCTCTTCTTTGGTGCAAAAACTAGTGTATATAATGGATGTGCCCTGCTCGGCTACTCGGGTAAGTTTCAATTCAGAAGGTTCTATTTATTCTTGATTTTTTTTTAGTTTAAAATTACGGCACCTGGCTGTAAATGTAACCGTGGTTACGGTGCTGCCTATTGTAGAACTGCCTGTTCATGCTCATGATCCTTCCTTTTGTGTTTATTTTTCATATTCGGTTTATTAATTTTTAGTTGCTTCTACCGTTCTGTCTGCATTCAAATTGATGCACTTTTTTTCCTTTTACTTTTTGCTCACCATTTTTTGCACATAAATTGTGAGCTGGGAAGGTAACAGTCAAGAGAAGCTATATTTTAATTAAATTAACAAAAACTGTTGAGCATAGATAGATGCTCTTTTGAAAACTGAAAGAAAATTTTCTATTCAATTCTATTCAATTAACCCTATATGCAACTTTTATTTTGTGTTCCTTCGAGAGATATTTTATTGTTGAAAAGAACTGTCATAGTACGATGTTTGATAGAATATCCACAATAAACAACCAGGCGCCTCCATTAAAAAAGAAACAACATTTATAAAATTTTGCGAAATTACTGAAAAAAGCTAAGGCTATGGTCTTAGGAAAATTTCATAGTTTTTGATTTTTTTATTTTTTTTATTATTAGTTTTTATTTAAAGCACTATTTGAGTGAAAAGAAACTTATTTCAACCAATTCTCATTAAATTAAATCAATTTTTAAAATTTTGTTAAACTTCCCAAAAAAGCTAAGGCTATAGCCTTAAGAAATTTTCAGATTTTTAGATTTTTTTTAATTTTTTTTTTATTTTCTATTCTTTTTATATTTGAAGCATTATTTGAGTGAAAAGAAACTTATTTCAACCAATTCGCATTAAAATAAATCAATTTTTAAAATTTTGCCACAACATGAAGATGTGCTACAACAGAAGAAGAAGAAAATGCTTTTATTATGAATATCATTTCAAATAAGAATGGTAGTGCCTAGGCAATTTAAATAAATTCAATTGATCAACGATTTTCTCTAATCACCACACGGATCAAAATTGAACATTCAAACTGTTTGCTAGAAAAGTTTAATTACAAAACGCATGTTTAAGGGCAAAGCCGGGTAAGCTAGTTAGATATATAATTAAGCTACATGTGAATACATATTAAAAGTACTGGGCGTCTCCATTCACCTTCTTATGAAAGCAGTTATCCATTAAGTCGAACAAATTTCGAAAAACTAAACTATGTGCATGCTATTTAAAATAGTAGATAAAAAATTAGTTTTGTTTCAGATGATATGTTACTACTGATGAAATAATAAAACTACTACATATTGCAAAAAAAAACAATCAGGCGCCTCCATTTAAAAAGAAACACATGCAAATAGTGTAGTATGTTCTCTCTGTCCTTGTCGATCAGTCTGATAGTGAAAAGAATTTATGGCACAGTATTTTAATTCAGCTCTGAAACATATTAAACTATCTGAAACAATTATAAAATTGAATATGTAATTGAGCTACATGTTACTAGATATTAAAAGTACTGAGCGTCTCCATTCTCCGTTTCCAGCTTCATATGAAAGCAGTTATTCACATAGACTAGTGGGATATGACTTTTTATTCATTTGATATTTAATAACTTATGAAATAATCTAAATATTACATATTTATAAACAAATACATAGCTTACAAAACTACACCTTTGAAATGAATATTGAGAACATACTTTAAAACTTACACTTAAATTGTTGTTCAATCAATTTTTAGAACAAATTCACACACACACACTACCACCTTACTCACGGTTGAAATAAACGATATTCATAACATAACAATGGTAAATTAAATTCTAGGTAAAGTAATGAATCCGTTTTCGTTTACTCACAAAGTACAGCTTCACACATAGCTGTTAATAATTAAACCCTTATAATTAACTGCCAAATTCTCGCGTTACAACGTAATCATACGGTCATTAAATTGCGAAACGCTTCATAAATATATTTCCTTGACAATATCGCCGAACACCAAACAGGTCAATTGATTTTCAGACCAATCATTAACAAAAGTGTTTGCGAATCGATATGCATTTCCAGCATAATTCATGTAGATGGGCGCATAAATAGCTGTTGCCAATGGCCGAATATAAAGTGGTTTCATAATTATTGCACAACGAATCGCGGTGTAAGATGATACCGAAATTAAACGATGCACGATGCATCTCTATGCATCAACGATAGATTTAAATAGGCGCCATATTGGTATGGGTTTATTGTTAAATCATACATGCAATGCGGGTTTTTATTATTGAATTTTTGAACAAATTAAATCAGGAAAACATATTTACAAGGAGCTGGTACTGATATGAGTTCGAGTTGAAATGAGAAATGTGAAGAATCAACGACGACATTGGTTCGTCGGTTCTTGAAGCTATTCCAAAGTCTTGTGCGTCTGATTCTCAACTTCTCTACACTTGATACTGGATAAAGATTAATTATCATTTTTACCATCAAATTCGCAAATCCATTCCATTGTTGTATTGTTGGATATAGCATTCGTTCCCGGAGTTTGATTCGGGCCATTAATTAGTGCTTTTATAAATATTCTTGTGTCGCATTTCGTTAAACGAGTATCATTTTAAATACCTTCTTCGAATAAGCTTCTCATTCCAACGTACAGTGTATTTATTTTCGAGTTTTCCTACCCTTTTACCGAACATTGTTTCCTCATAAATATTTAATTCGATAGTCTGCAACAACACGCGTACCCGGAAGGCACATGCTACCCAGCAATGCATTACTCCGTAGCTACGCACTGCTCTGTTGCACTGAGCCGGTCATAATTGTTGCAATTAACCCATTCATCTTATGCTCATCCCACGTTCAGCCTGTTTTTGTGGAACCGTTTCCTTCGTTGAGGATCGTTTCAAAATGTTCAAACGTTGGAACGGGGACAAAAATGCACCACGTGGGATAACGCGGCCCCAAACTTGAACACAACGATAAAGCTATTCAAGTTCCATCACGATGCCATAATGGTGCGATGCTACCTTCTCCACTAGACTCGTTCGCGACTCGCGTGAAGGCACACGCAAAGGTGTGTTCGTCCCGGGGTGACGATGAAATATGCTAAAAATTTATGCATAATTACCTCCACTCTATCTTTTTTCCCAGACAACCTTTTGTATGCAGTTCTACCCCGCCTCATTCTACGCTGTGCAGTGGCCATGCCCCAGGAAGGTATCAACAGAAAGTGTGGGCTGAGTGGAAAAGTGGCAGCCAATGGATTTTGCTGCACAATTTATGGTCGACCTATGGTCGGGCATAGAGCTGGCACTGGATGATGCTTCTTTGGATGGGAATTTTTTTATTGCTTTCCTTTCGATCGTTCGCCCGGAAGCATTTTCTTAATCCTTCGTAGTTTTTATGCTTTTGGTCATTGTTTTCCATATTCGTTTTGATCGATGCGTAGGAATATTATCGGCGCTTGAAATGTGCATTCATGCGTTCACTTTTGAGTGACCGATTAAAATCAAAATATTTTTTTTATCCCTATTGGTTCACTGGGTTCGGGGTAACTATTTTGCATTTAAACTAACAAAACTGCTTGTTGTACAAATATCACTTTCAACTTAAAAAAGTACCAATTTTATTTTTCCTCTGGAAGTTGGAACCCATACTAGAAATCGTTCTAATTTTCATGTTAGTTACAAGCAGAAAAAAGGCAATTAGTTTCCTTTCATGTTTGTTATCAGATTTCACTCAATTTGAAACGCTTTTAATGAGCACACAAAATTAAATTTCCACAAAAATCGCAATGAAATAGGAATGTAAATAGGATGCATTTTGAAACAGAGTAGAACAAAGAATGTAGTCTTAAATCAAGGATGTTTGGTCATAATATTCTTTGGCGTAATATACAAATTGTTTTCGATGAAGAGAAAAATTTACAATTGATATTTAATTTTTATTTTAAAATACAAAGAGAAAATAAATAAATGCATTTCAAACCATTTACTGAACAAAACATAAAATTTCTTAGAATAGCACAAACAAATGCTTTCCTTCTGCTTTCGTACGATTTCATGCCGCAACCGCAACAAAACAACAACAGCAAAAGAACGAAGCACATCGTTACTGACCATTTCCCTGTTTCGATTTCAATCGATTGGAAAAACTAAAGTTTTATATCCCAATTATGGGCAAACTTTCGAGCCCGTGAACCATAAAATCCATTGCACACTGCACACGGCAAACGCACTCAAACAAATTGAAAATTGAAATCCTACCGTTCTCCATCTGAGTTCTGCTACATACGAAGGCGTATTGTGGCCCGATCATTGCTCACCCGATTGGTCTTGCGAACAGTGGAACCAGCCCGGCCAATCTTGCCCACTATCATCATCCCGTACCAAATAAGCTTCCGGGTTGCACTTGCCCTGCATTTCGCGAACTCGACAGAACCAATAAAAGATCCCATTTTTGTGCAATTCACCGTTACTGATACCAGGCCAGCAGTGCGCTGTGGTTGCTAGAGGCAAAGCAAACAGCAAATGGACATTGGTTAAAAGGACATTCTTACCGGTAGATACACACATCCACAGATGTATCTTGCCCGATGTACGCTGGTCACATTCTTCCGCATGCGAAAGCTCATGGACGACGGTTAAGAAAAATCAAACGGATATCCGGACTCGTTACCGGATCCGCTTGTAAGTGAACTTTGCTGATCAAACATAGAATCGATGGAATCGGTTTTTGGAGGATTGCTCGCAAATTGAAACAATCGTTCGTGTGTGGTAGCTGTGTGCTGTACATTTCCGGGGATTCATTACCACCTAACGGATGCGATAGTCGTTTGTTGGTCTTATGAGCATCGGGCCACGTGGATTTATGACAATTTTAAAACGATTCTTCCGAACATTCATTAGTTGTTTTGTTTGTATTGGCTTCAATCCGATTGAAAAACAACAACAAAAAATCCCGATGAATTTATTGTTTCTTTCCGAGTATTGAAAATTGGTGAAAATTACTAAAGTACAAGCAGGACGTATTTCAAACTGCTGTTGAACCATTTATAGGTACACATGTGAGTTACATTCAGTTTTATCTTCATGTGGTTTCGTCGTGAGGCGATTAATAAACATTCAAACTAACGCGCTGGGAAAAAAGATAAAAGTGAACACGTGTGTGGAAATAAAACTGGAGAATAAAGACGAAAATGCATAATGTGTTACCCCATTGCAATTCTATCGCATAGTAAAAGTTCCGGAATGTACAAATATTATGTTTATTTTTTTTTATATTACACATATTCCCGGGTTAAAATAATTGAGAAATATTCAAATTATTTCACAAAATAATGAATCAAAATAAGTAACGCCGCTACAGCGTTACGCACTGTCAGTGAGTGTCGGCAGTGTGCACAACTGTCAAACGCAAGCTGATAGACGCAGCCTGCGCTATATAGAAGTGCTTGCCCTATCACAAACAACAACAAAACCCGATTCGTCAAACATTTTAAAGCGCTGGAATAAATCGTATCGCTTGTTATTTAATCGCATACACTCGGATCAGTTGGACCTTCCATTCCTGGCACGGACTCTACTCGAGTGCAGAGAAAAGTAAGTTCTGTTGTAACCGTGCACCATAGTGTAGATTTAAGCAAAGCAAACTTCACCTTTCCCTACCCCCCAACCGAAGCATCGATCCTCTCTCGTGTAATGGCAAACAAGTTCTGACCTTCGCGATCACGCGATAATCATCAACTTGTGAGGAAAGCAATGGAACGCAAAAGCTACATTTCTTTATCGCACCCACCGATATCTGCGTCATAAGTTGACGTACCGAAACAAAGAAGTGCATGATCATTTCCTTGCGATCGGAATGAATCATTCAACGTCTATGTGTGTCTGTGTGTGTTTGTATGTGTGTCCAGTGGGGCGTTTTGCAATGATCGGTTTCCTTTTTTAGGTGATAATCATATACAAGAGAAACAACAAAGCTTCATCATGACGATACCGACGGTTTCGTACAAACAATTCGGTGATGTTTCTCAACCGGTTCCCACGGTAGGCACTAAACGATGGATTGTCCTGTACATAATGGTCACGGCGGTACTGTTAACCTCGCTCGCCTGCTGGAACAATCTGTCGGGAGGATCATTGGTCGAAATATTCCAAAATGATGGTGATGATGTACCTCCGCCACACACGCAGTACGCCAAGATGGCCCGCTATCTGGTGCATAAGGCCGGTAAGTAGAGCGCGAATTATCTCTACGTCGTATTTACTATTTTAATGACGCTGTTTACATTTCGTTTACCCTCTCAGAATGGGTTTCGATGGGTTCCCTTTCGACAGTGGACGCCATCAAGGGTTTCCCGATGGTAAACATCATTTCGGTTGCGGACAGTGCACGGGGTGAAAAATCAACCGGTGTAATGTACTTCTACCTTACCATGCTTGACTACACGGCCCAGGATCTGCACAAGGACAATCGTCTCACCGTGATGCTTTCGCTGGATCAGGATAAGTACTGTACGAACAATGGTATCGATCCAATGGAACCAACCTGTGCAAGAATCATGATCTCGGGCCGGGCGGATAAAATCGAAAACGGTACCGATGAATATAACTTCGGTTCCCGGGCTATGTTCAGCCGTCATCCGGCTGCAGAAAAGTGGATTAAAAGTAAGTTCGAATACGGAATGAAGTGGTCTCGTTGGAATTTACCCATCGCATTGCCCTATTGATGAGTGTTACCATATTCCAACGCCGTGAACGAACATTCGCTTTATCTGTCCTACGCTAATCCCTGCTTAAACACTTGTATCATCTTCCTCGCGTTTCAGCTGACGGACATAACTTTTTCCTCTGCAAGCTGAACATCACCCAAATCGCTGTACTTGACTTTTACGGTGGTCCACACTACGTTACCGTGGAAGATTACATGGCTGCAGATCCTGATAAGAAGCTTGCAGCCATTGACGACAGCAGCAAGAACGAACGTCAAATTCCGCCCCGTTTTTCACCAACGCCCGTCACGGTTCAGTGAGAGTACGCGCCAATTGCGAAAGGTGTTTTTGACGAGAAATTACGAATGTACGATAAGCGCGGTACAATATGCTGTCCGTATGTGATAATAGCAAAACGGAAAATCATAGAACAGATAGCGAAAGAACGGTAGAACGAGAGATAATTAGCAGACTGTTAGGAAATCTCCAATCAGCGCTAGAAAGGTCATAAAGAATGCATTTCAAAATGCATCCATTACGAGCGTGCTTTCGTCTGATAACGCTCACATACTTCAATCCGCAAAGCAACGTTTGTGAGAGTGATAATTTTTCAACGATAATCGATGTTCGTAGTTAGAAGGGACACGGGGAGGGTTTTTAAAAAAAGAGTTTTATCCATACAGACATCTAGAATCGGAATAAATAAAATCATATTTGATACAGATTTCTATATTTTATACAAAACTATCTGTGTGGATTTATTTTCCAGTTACAATGGAAGGAAAATAAATTTTTCGTATGATTGACTTTGTCGTATTCCTTTGGAATTATTTCAATTTAGTCACGTGGTGTGTTGCTGCAGCTCGAATCACAAATATATTACAATTTCGTAAGAGTTCGTAATTTAATTTAAGTTTTTATCGACAATGAACCGCTTTGTAAAATTTAAATTATTCAAAATAAATTCACCACCTGTTGCATTTTGTTTACCCATGCAAGCTGGCAACACTGTAACGCATAGTGACATTTACGTTTAGTTTGACATTTCTAAATGGCGTTTTTACGATTTCGAAAACACAAACAAAACATCACAACCAATTGCGCAAATATCGTTGCATCTCTGCTGGGCAGGACATCATGTTCCCGAATAATAGCGGCCAGAAGCGGCCCGAACCCGACAAAGCACAAGCTGCAGACGAACCAGAACCGGAACACCTGGAGGTACTATCGGCTAGCTTTGGCCATACTGCTTTCCGCCCTATGCAATGGCGCATTATACGTTCCATCATCGTTCAGCAGCGCGATAATTGTGCGATTATGGCTACTGGGTATGGAAAATCGCTAATATATCAGTTTCCGTCCGTGTTTCTCAATCGCCTTACGTTCGTGGTGTCACCGCTGATCAGCTTGATGCAGGATCAAGTGCTATCCCTAAACCTGTGCAACATTCCCGCCTGTCTGCTTGGTACGGCTCAGCGTCAGAATCCGGTACCGGACATTAAGGCCGGTCAGTTTCGCGTCGTGTATCTCACACCCGAGTACATAACGTCCGATTCTGGAGAGACGCTGTTAAAATCGGTCCAACCACAGCTCGCACTGATTGCCATCGACGAAGCACATTGTGTGAGCAAATGGGGACACGATTTTCGACCCGCGTATCGTAAGCTTGGGTTGATTCGACAGATATGCCCAAAGGTGCCTATACTCGCCGTTACAGCAACGGCCACGCAGAAAGTTCGGGATGATATCGCACAGTGCTTGAAGCTGGTTAATCCGCAGATGCTCTGCACCGGGTTTGATCGACCGAATCTGGAGTTTATCGTGAGACCTAAAGGTAATTTAGGACCAATGCATGACATAAGACCCCTGCTGGCAGAGAATCGCGAAGGCAGCACCATCATCTACTGCTTGACGCGCAAGCAAACGGACGATATCGTTACGCTGCTGCAAGAAAAACGCATCGAGTGTGAAGCGTACCATGGTGGCATATCGCTAACGCGACGCAAACAGGTGCTGGAAAGCTTCGTGAGCGATCACGTGCGTATTATTGTGGCAACGATTGCGTTCGGGATGGGAATTGATAAACCGGACGTCCGGCTCGTCATACACTACGGTGCCTCGAAGGATTTGGAAAGCTACTACCAGGAGGCTGGTCGTGCAGGACGCGATGGCCAACCGGCTCGGTGCATTATGTTCTGGAGTCAGGCCGATTTCAAAACGCACGAACTGCTGCGCGCCGAAGTATCAGGCACGTTAAAGCAGAACCAGGAGAAACTTGCACTCAAGATGGCCGAATACGTGGAACTCCGTGACTGTCGGCGCCGGTTCATTCTAAACTATTTCGAAGGCGTTCTGACGGCAGTAAACAAGGCGGAGGAAAAGGCCACGTTAGTGAAACGATGTTGTGATAACTGTACCCGTGGCGGCGTGGCAAAAGATTGTGAACGTTACGAAGGTCTCAATTCGGAAGGGCAGTACAACTTTGCGACCGAAGCCGAAATGATATTGAAAGCATTTGCTGCGTTCTACGGTCGGGTGAACATTACCATGCCGATCTTACTATTGCGCGGTTCCAAGAATAAGAAACTTCACGAACGCTTTTATAAACACCCCCTGTTTGGGAAGGGCAAGGATAAGGATGAGGACTGGTGGAAAGCGTTAGGATCTCTGCTGGAACGCGAAGGCTACCTGAACAAGACTAAGGTGGCGAACCAGTATAACAAATTTGCGCAGGCAGTTTATCACGAAATTACACCCACCGGTCAACGGTGGCTCAATGGGAGCGAGAAAGAACTGTTAATGAAACCAACGTCGACAATGTTCAAATCGCTGAAGGTTATTAAACCTGCTTCACTGTATGAGAAAACGCAACTCCCAGTGATACGAACCGCCGCGAAACAGCACGATCTTACCCACGAACTTGTCAAATCGTTGCTCAAGAAACGTGCCGAACTGGCAACAACGTTCGAGTGTATGCCGTACATGATCGCTTCGAATGCTGCCCTCCATCAGATGGCCACCCGCAAACCGTTAAACCTGCAGGAGATGAAGGACGCTCAGCTGGATGGATTTTCCGACGCGAAGCTACAAAAATTTGGTCGAGAGTTTTTAATCTGCATACAGCAGCAGCTTAGTTTGCTGCCAGGACCCTCATCGTCCCAGCCATCGAATGTTTCAGACACCCGATACGAGCAGCTTAATGGAACGAAAGCGACCAGCTTTGCGATGTGGAAGAAGGAAAACAAATCGCTCGCCACTATTGCTACCGAACGAAACCTAAAGGAATCTACCATCATTGAACACTTGTGTGAGGCTATTCGTGTAGGGGTTCCGATTGAGCAGAAGGATCTCGTCCGGTTGGGTGTGGCGCCGGATGTATATGCGACGATAGCTTACCGTTTGCCAGCGAACTTGGAAGAACCGTGTACGCTAACATCCATCAAGGAGAGATGCCCACCGGAGATTACATTCAATCAGGTAAAGGTTGTTCTTGCCTACGAAAAGCAAAAACGATTCAACATGAAACAACAGGGCCCGTCCACTGTGAACGATCGAGTTCATACGCTCGATGTTCCGAAAACGGTAAAAGAAACCCCCGACAGTGTTTTACTATCCGATATGCTTTCCGATGACGATGAAGATTTATTTATGACGGAACAGGATGCACCAAGCGTGCCAAAAAGTACCACCGAACAAACTGCCAACAGCGCCATGGATGATATGTTCGACGATGAGGAGGAAGATATGCTTGACTTTGCCGAATTAGATCGTCTCGAGGCATCGTTTGCAGGCGAGGAAGATGTTTCAATCGCCTCATCACCAACAACAATCGTAACCCCACCACCGAATGCAGTACAAACGGAACAATCGCCGAAAAAGATCGACTTGATGGAAGAAAAACCACTTGCAGAAAACGCACCGACGAAGCCGTTGAAACCTCCAGCCAAAGGGCGCACTGTAAATTTGAAGCGTATTATCTACGAAGACGATGAAGAAGATGACAGTGATAAAGAGGATAAGGATGTGAATCAACTCTTTACCTTCCGGTTACCGAAACGGAAGGCATGAAGATGCACAAATTATGTTTTTGACTCGTCTGGACTGCGCCAAAAAGAAAAGAAACAAACGTACAAATGCTCAGATCACCCTTGGTGCGTGATTAATAAATCAGATTTGTTTAACCATTTGTTGCCTTTTCCTTCGCTTTTACACACATATCACGCGCGTGACGAAGGGGAAACTGTTTAAATTATACCGGTGTTGTGTACGATTTGTACAAACAGCCATCCATTTGAAAGACACAATCAATGATAATTTTCTGGCAGTGTGTGGGTTCTTAATGTTGATTGGTACACAAAAGCAGTGGACCCACAATTGAAGAAGTGATGCCTTTCCTGTCCGGATGTGGGACCCAATTCATCCTCCGATGCGGATGGTACGATCGTTGTTAAGGCGCAGATCGAAAACATTGAAGAAACATTGAAACATCACCAGCGCTGGATGCGCATTAAAATGCAACCAAAATCTCTTAATGCATCTTCGGATTCCGAATTTGTTCGTGATTCGGTTTTTATGCTCACCGTTATGCTGCAACTCTCACAGCAAGTTTCAACCCCTATTTCTCTCGCTCTCTCTCTCTCTCTCTCGGGTGCGATACGCACCCCTGGTGAGTGGGGTTTTGTGGCAAAAGGTTGCGCATTCGCTCACATACGGTAAGCGTTGGTCCGCCGGGCAAGTAGCAACGAGCAACGAACAGCTGCGAGCGATAACACGCCGTACGCCTGGTGTGGCTATCGATTTGGCGCGCTTTGTGTTGATACGTGATTTGCGAATAAGTGATAGAGCCATTGTCCCAGCTGGAAATGATAAAACCAAACGTTTAACAATTAAACTCCTCTGTAGAAGAAGAAGATATTCGGAAGGAAGTGTTTAGTGCGTGAAGGGAAAGTTTATAATTCAAATGATTGTGTCCGTTGCTGTACGGTGAACTTTTGCATTAGGAACCACATCTGGCGAAGAACAAATTCACGTTCCATTACACTATGGGCCAGGAACAGGATCTCGGCGAGGTCGATATGGAGGAGCAACGGAAAGACATCGAACCACAGCAGCAACAGGGTGATGAATCTCCTGTCCAGCTAAAGAACGGTACAGCTAAACTGACCGTTCAGTCCACCGGCGATCTGAAACAAACCATTCTCGATGGGCTGGAGAAAAAAGGTGATCGTGGTCTGTGGCTTTGGTAAGTGTAATTACAGCGCTGCGAACTAAAACGCTCAACCGGAAGCTGTTCTAATTCTAACCAAACCATGACACAGTTCCCTAATATTGTGGCGGGGGTGTGTGTGTGCGCCAAAAAAGACATCTGTTGCTAAACGGCACCAGTGCACCAGTTTCGGGATGGATAAAAATAAACCTACATATCAATCCAACGCAAGCAGTGTGCCTGCACGCAGGAAGAAAGCACGCCTCGACGCGTAGACAAAAAAACGCAGAATAGAAAAAAAACCGATTCTACCATTCCGCTCTTTCTCTCTGTTTCTCTGACGCTCCGATCGATGGGGAAAAGTGAAAAGATGCGTAAAAATATATTTTCCCTGACGAAGGTCACACCATTCGGAGGGTGCGTCCCATCGTTTCTCAACGGCAAACGGCCCGCGGTACGCAACGAACAAAACACGTTCTCGACGCAGCAACAAAACACGTGTGCATGCTGGTCCGATTCTGGTCAAAGTGGCAAACGACGAGTTGGAATGCGATCGAGCGGGGCACTTTGTTGCGCTTTTGTGAATGTTAACCGGGGGATGGGAATAAAGCTCACGTAAGGGGGAAAAGAAAAACAGGGTTCTCTACATTTACTTTCTCTTTGCTCCCGATTTCAAGTTCAACTGAGTTCAGGTACGGGCGATGAAGTGGATGTGGCTGATAGGGTACGCTGTCGAGCGTACGGCTTCTTCTAAATGGCTTCCGAGCGTCTTGTTGAGCAGCAGTATAGGATTAAGTGCATCTAATTGGAGTACTCGGTAGTAATCAGGTTGTAACTATCTCAACCGCAAAAGGGCACAGTAGTTATAAGACATTCCATTGAAGTTCTAGAATGTCAAGCTATTTAAGGCTATAAAATGAGGACCCTAATAAGTGAGCAAGAGAACCTTCTTTTTAAATTTCGAGTCCTTAATTGTTGAAATTTTAAGTCAAAAATTTCCAAACCACTAAAACTCACTTTCAACGTCTCCGCACAGTACTTTGGACGTGTGAACTCATGTCCGAAGGAGATAAGCAAAGCTTCTCGTTGTGGAAAACGAATTCGTCGTAGCGACCAATCCAAGAAGCATTCCCATTCCCTATCGGCTGAGGTCATCTTGCCGTCATTCCCGGTTTGGCGTAAATGAAGATTTGAGGGACACGACCCTCGCATAGAATCGCGCGTACCGCCAGCAAATGGGTTTTGGGTAAACGTGCGCTAATAGAATAAATTATAATCCAACCAAACCGAGCTGTGGTGTGTAATTATCATTGGCACAAAGCAGGAAGGAACTGCGTACAGTGCCGTGCCCAATGTTTGCCGTCCTGAATTGCGGCGAAAAAAAAAGCGAAAAAAAGAATTTATAAACAGTTGCTGCAGCTTTAACAACTGACCTTTGGCTTTGGTTCGGCCACCCCGCACCGTCCTATCACGATGGTCCAGTTGGACGGTGTAATCGGATCGGAAGGTGTTGTGTGTTGAAACTGGGGTAGACTAAAGACATCAGCAACCACACAGTGTCCCTGTCTTATCACTGATGCCATACGGGTACGCATCACTTACCCCAGACGTGCCACTTTCCAAGAAGGAAGTTTCCTGCCGGTTCATCTCGATCGAATCTCTGGCACCTTAAATCACCTTTTGCACAATGGACACTTCTTCTTGAGCTCATTGATAGAGGGTACCACTCCACTTGTGTCATTCTGTGCCGCTATCTTTCTGGCGACAAGGGGGAATCAAAACCTTTTTTATGATGGGCCGTGTATTGTTATCAATTTAGACGACCATTGAGGGCAGCATTTAAATAGAATGACCGGGCCGGGGCTGAAAAGGATTTACGTTTGATTTGCTGTTTGAAGAGCCCTGTGCAATCTGGCTCTCTTTCCCTCTCTTTCTATCTCTCCATCATTTGTCGAAACCCGGCTTATCGTGTCCGAGTACAAACTTCGTACGATGTCATCAGTAACCTCCACAGAATCACTTCCTACATTTAACGACATCATCTACATGATGATTCCGGTTGCATCCGTTCGTGTGATGAGCAGGCGAAAGCTCACTAAAGGCACGGTTTTTGAATGTCACCGTAACGTATCGTAACGTTCAGTAAACCTGTCCGCGACCTGCACCCGAACACCAAGGGCACGTGTGTGCTAAAACGATCTACCAACGGGGCACGATTTTGCCAAGGTCGGTGACATTTTACATTAGTATACACAACTGCGACACATAGACATAGCATTAATGGTCTGAATGCCATGTGGGCACCAGACATCGACGGTGGAGAGATTAATTAAATTGCTACCGAAACTGTTGTCCACAAAAAATAATAAAATCGAGCAGAACGAGAACTTCCCTCGGAAGGGGAGGCGGTTTGCATTGAATTTTTGTCATTTTTTTCCCCTGTTATTGCAAACGATCAACATACACCGACGATTTATCGACGATCGGATGATGGTTTGGCAAACGAGATCTAGTTAATAGCAACAGATAAGCGCCGATTTAAAAAGGTAGCCATTCCCGACCGTGCCGTATCTTATCAATCAGCCCATTAATCTGGCTGTACTTGTTGTCCACAATCTGATTAACTTGTGTACACAAGAAATAATGCTATCTTATCGCAAAGGTTTCACATTATGCAAGAGACAATCCGTACAAACATCTTCACAGGCATTAATCGTCATTCACGTTTCATTCCGGAACCGTTTTCTTTTCTTATGCAGGGCATTATTCATCCTGTGCCTAACGCCTAACATTCTGAATGGATTTCACGTGTCGTCCTACGTGTTTCTGGGCCAGTTGCCGAACAACTACTACTGTATGGTTCCCGAGCTGCTGCAGGCCGGCTGGAGTCACGAGGAAATACGCAACATAACCTCACCAACGTAGGGACCCCCTCCATTATAATTCCAACAAACGACGTAATCACCCACAAAGCACTGCGTACAGTGGTCCGACTAACCCGTTTGTATCCGTTGTACTTCCCATTCCAAAACCGCCCGTGTGGTACACAGTGGCAGCAGCAGAAACGGTACCTGTACGATCTACACCTGGAACTATGGACAGCTGAGCGAGCTGAACTACAACGATGCACTCAGCTACACCCAGTCCCATCCACCACCAGCCGAGGTGAACTGTCTGGCCACGGGACGTACCGGTGCCAGTTGGCACATGTACTACGATCAACCGGAAGGAGTATCGATCGTACCGGAATGGGATCTACTGTGCGAACGGACCGCACTACGCTCCACGGTACAGGTGGCGCTATCGATTGGCAAGTTTGTCGGTGCATCGAGCTTCGGTGTCATCTCGGACAAGTACGGTCGCAAGACGAGCTTCTCGATCGCGGCCACACTCTACATCGTGGCCGGACTGTTGACGACCTTTTCACCATTCTACGCACTGTTGCTGCTCGGTCGCATTGGACTGGGTGCATCGGCTTCCGGTGTATTTTATCCAGCATTTGCACTACGTTAGTATGGTGGCCAGCAGACAATTAACTCTTCAGTTACACCTTTTGATCATACATCTTGTGTACTTTGCAGTAACGGAAAACATTGGCAAACGCCACCGATCGTGGATGAGCATTGCGTTTAACTTTTCCTATCCGCTCGGTATGCTGTGTCTTGCGCTGGCCGCGTACCTTATCAAACCGTGGCGAGATCTTTCACTCGCACTAACTGTACCATCCTTTCTGCTCGTAATACACCTCTAGTGAGTATCTTTTAAGCACATGCCAAGTGACAAAATTACTCCTTAATTACTGTCCCCTTCTTCCATCAGCTTCCTCGTGGAATCTCCACGATGGTTACTGAGCAAAGGTCGCGAACGGAAAGCATACCGAATGGTATTTGGACACAGTGCTCCACAGGAGCTGATCGATAGCGCAACGGTGACGGAGAAGAATCAAGGTGCAGATGCTGACGCTGAACCGGCAGCCGTACCATTCAGCACGAAGCTAAAGCGATCGTTTAGCGAATTTACAAAGCTTTACGGAACGCCAGTACTGTGCCGGCGTGCTCTTATTTGTCACTTTACTTGGTGCATCACGTCGCTCTGCTATTACGTGACAGGTATGGTTGTGTCGCAGGAACATTATCCTAATTCTATCTAATCACCCGTCACCTCTTACTGGTTTTCCAACCACAGCTCTCAACGCGGACAACTTTGCAGCTAATCGAAATGTGTACGTTGCCACTACCGGGACGGTAGATATCGTGGCTTACATTCTATCGATGATCGTACTAGCGTACTTTGGACGACGTAGTTCATCGTTTTGCTTTTTCCTGTATGCGGGTGTTTGTCTGCTGGTTGTACTAGCGTTCCCGCAGGACAACACAACCCTACTGGTAACGTTTGCCATGCTGGGTCGCGTTGGTATCACTGCCGTGTACGCTATCGTGACCCTGCATACGGCCGAACTCTTCCCAACAGAGATCCGCAATACGGCGCTTGGCATTTGTTCGACCATGGCGCATGTTGGATCGATCGCTGCACCGTACATTACGGATCTGCTCGGTCGTCTTGCCTGGTGGATACCGACCACGATATGTGGCTGTGCTGTGTTGCTGGCCGGTGCCCTAACATTGCTACATCCGGAAACGCGCGATGCCGCACTAAAGGATCATGCACAGCAGGAACAGCACGTTCGTCATACCGTCGATGAGGAAGAGATGCACGAGAAGGATGAAAAATCAAGTACGGGTAATTAATGGAAAGATATAACGGATTTGAACGAATGTTTCGTGTAAGATTAGACTAAAACTAGCCAGAGACTAAAACGATTAGATTAAGCGGAATAAGTAAGAAACAGTTTACTTTAAGAAAAACCAATTATGGCACCGATCGGATAGTGCTGCAAATAGTAACCTACGTCCGTGTAAACGCCGGGCGTTCCCGGTGCACCACAACCGACACCATACGATATTATGCCACGCAACACAAACTGGGTAGAAAATGGCCCACGGCAAACGTATCCTCCACCGGAATCACCCTACACGGAAGGGGGGAACAAAATTTTTGTTACTTTTAGTAAGAAGTAGAAGCGAACGGATCACAACACTAACTCACCTTGCACGCATCGGACCGTCCGATGGCACAAAACATTCCAGAGTCGGGTGGCGGTGCCACGACGGCACCCATCATTCCAATGCAACTGTCCAGATCGAGTGCCAACACTGTGCCATAGTGAAGCGATCTGCTGATCGGTCCATCGTACGAATCGGATCCATATCCGAAGATGTAACACTGCTCACCGTTAATCGCGGTATGGTAGCTTTCGTCCGGAAGGCGCAACGGTGCCTGTGGATCGGATTGAAGCTTACGAGCGATGGGTAGAGCCGCACGCAACATTGCAATATCGCCCACCATCGTTACACTGCAACGAAAGGATGGAATTAATAGTAAAAAGGAAAACATTCGTTCCAAGCTCCATCCGGAGTAGTCTTCACTTACGGATTGTAGCTGCGTAAAATGTGTGTCTCGACGATTGGGTAACGATCGGCACTACTATCGTTCAGATTGTGTCCACCTATCTGTGCGAAAATTTGTGTAAGATTGCCCTTTTTTCTAACCAGGGAATACACGAGCGATATTAGTTTGAATGTTTGTCAGAGGGGTTTTATGAATGTTGCACTGCTGGCATATGGATTTTTTTTCCAATTCCCAATTATAAGGGAACGAATGGGTATAGATCGTAACGGAAGAATTATGCAAACAGATTATTTGTCTCTCCATATTTAGTCGTACGTATAAGCTAAGGCGTTAGTTGTTTAATAAAGCATCAAATCATAAATGTTTCATTAACTTTGTTTTTGTATGCACCATATCTGGAACACCTCTTGAAGGGTTACTCCCTTTTCTTAACAGCTCACAATACTTACAGCGAAATAATGCAGTGTGCCGCGGTCAGTATCCATCCTTCTCCCAGATGCGTGCCACCACAAAAGTGGGACCTATCGTCGTCGGCTAGCTGCAGCGATACGGCAAATGGAAACGTCAGCTTCCGGCTACGATCGGATTCACTTCGTACGATAGCACCGATGGGCTGAAACGAATTTAATCCTGCCAGTAGCAATGGTAGAAGCACCATGCAAGGTGCCATCATAAAACACGACTCGTCCCTAATTCCTGTATTTTGAGCACTAAATGCTTCGAACAAAACGGACAAAACACACAAACCCACTCTCGATCGCGTATCGCAGGTTCATTATTGAACGGTACTTTATTATAAAGGCATTTTAACCAACCGTAGAAACGACGCGTAGGAATGGTTCAAAACCTCACGAAAACGGCTGTGTCAATAGTATCATCAACTTAGAGGCTATAAAAACAGGCGCATTCGCTTCGGAAGCATTATTGTTTGCGTCAGTACTACCTACTGCTTGCCAGTTTTAACATAAATTCGTGTACGCGGGTAACTTTCACCATGTTCGCGTGTGCGGCCGCATGGCGTTTAAACATGTTACTAACGTAGCGTACGAAAAAGAAGTACAATTAATTTCTATCTCTAACGAATACATCAAAGACAATGCAATACAGAGAAACTAAAATTTTTCAATGAAAATTTTAAAATGTTTAAATGATAAGTGATGTTAATCGAAAAAAGGTGAATAGTGTGTAATTTAAAAAAAAATATTGAAATGTGTAAACAACTAATAGTTCATGGTATGTAATATCATGGCAAACTGATTTGGGTTCACGTGCAATTAATCCATCGAGTGGATCTTCAAACGCATAGCCTCATCGCCGCCATCCTCCTGCAAGGACATGGTAGCTTTTAGCGTTCTGCCCAACAACTGCTCATTACCACCGGTCGGGGCTATCTTTCCCAGCGCATCCGAATCTAGAAATGGGTTTAGCAAAAGAAAAGGAAAAGAAAGAAGCAAAAGTATGTATCAACACCGTAGACAGAGAAACCCCTCCAACCCGGCCCACCAAACCCTCAATAAATACTCACTTTCAACGAAACATTCGCAGACAAAAATTTTGCGCGTCATTCCGGCAGGATATCGGCGACAATTAGGCTTCTCGTTCAGGGTGCGAATGAGACCAAGGTCGAGCAGATAGTACTGCATCTCATCGTTATTGGCAGCGAGCATTGCGCGGCACCAGATGCTATCGAAATGCAGCAGAAATGCTTCATGATCACTTTCCGGATGGTACGGGT
>STHD01007897.1:0-20577 GCA_016170015.1 Anopheles longipalpis | reverse complement strand
TACATATTATTTGGCTACCATTTGGTTACCTTTCCCGAGATACTTCCCAACATACTTACATTATGTCCTTTTCAAACGGTTTTATGTACAACGAACTTTTCATCGTTTGCGTCTTGATGATGTGATCATCCAACAGTACCTGGATATCGTCTATCGCGGATAGGATATAAGTACCAGTGTCACGATACGGTAATACTACGAAAGCCATATCACTCCACTCGTTCACCATCTTAATCATTGCCTTTTCTAAGTTGTTCTCCTTCGTAGCACTCTCGGAAATAGTTTCGAAGCGCTGTATGTAGTCGTCCAGCCCATAGTCAATCACACGTTCTAGCGTAAGCTCCGCGGAAATGCGTATCGGGAAGCCAATGATTTCAGACACTTGCTCCCAGTGGCGTTCCTTCATGCCTGGGTTGCCCAGTGTCTGCACGATTGGCATATGCGTCTTAAACTGATCGATACGGGTTTTGATCTGAAATATGAACAAATTGACACACGCATCAGATTTTCCTCCATTAGCCCACTACAGTCCCATTAATACTCACATCATGTGCCAAGCGCTGCGTTTGATACGAATCAGAGAAATGTTTCTCGAGCTTATAAACCGTTCGATAGAGCGATCCCACTGTATCGTCGACCTGTTCGGGATCATGCGATCCGACCTGCGAGTGCATCCACAAGTCGTGTTTATCCATGAACTCTTGCCCGGCATCGTACAGCTGCTTGTACGGGGCAAGTTTATCGTGGCACTGCTTTCTGATTGGATACTGTGACAACTCCCAACCGTATGCCGTCTCCTCTTCATTAATATGATCGATCTTATCCATCGCCGCCACAAGTTTGTTATCCAGTGCAGTGGCTTTCTTCTTATATTTCTGCAAATTCTTGATGTCTCCCCAAGAGTCGTACTCCTTGACCTGTTGCCAAAAGAGCTCCAAATCACGCCGGAAGCTTTCGATACGACGCTTTAGAGCGTCCTGATACTCTATCACCTTCTCGGCGATAATGTTTTTGTGATCTTGGAAGATTGTCGGCATCTTCATGTACCACTGGAAGGTGTTATTATTCTGCTTGATCTCTAGCGGAGTAAATATCGTATAATCCGTGAGATACAGCAAATGGTGCAGATTCTTCTTGAGCCGCTCTTCCATCTCCGGTATTGTTGTCTCTTCCATTTTGATCGCGTACGCTTTCAGTGTCATAAGCTCAACCGTATCTTTCGGTATCGTTATAATTTTGGTCGAGATCGCTTCATACTCGATCGCCAGCTGGTGAGCACCGCTTTGCTGATCAGCCGTCATTTTTGCAATCAATTCTTGCTGCATAAACTTTGCCAACCCTTCGAGTGTGTCAATCAGCCCTTCACGATGAAACTCGTAGAAGCCCATCGACACGACACCGTAGATTTCACGTGCCACATCATTTTCCATCTTTTTGTAGCGTTGTATGTATGTGCAGTACTCTTCAAAGCTAGGTCGTTTCTCCATGAACCGCTCGATGTCATCAATATCGGAACCGTTCATTAGGGTCATATAGTTGTCGAAGTCTTGCATGCGCAGCTCAGGCCCTATACGTTGCTCCTCCAGAACGTCGTGTATCTTCTCCTTACACACGTTGATCACTTCAGGTGGAATTTCAGGCTGTGTGAAATGTAAATAGAAAATACTTTAGTTAACGCTCATACAGCTTGAACGATCACTTAAAAGACGTACCCTTAACGTTTCATGAGGGCATGGTAAGTCGGGGTAAATTTGTCGCTCAATACGGGGAAAACTTTTCACTGATTTTACAACGTTATCGATTATTTTCAAAATCTCTATCTGGAACCTAGGAAAACTAGGAATAAATGATAGGGTATCTTGATTTTCCAACAAAATTGTCAAACGAAATCCTTGGTTCGTACGCTGCAAACATTAAAGATAGGAAAGTTAACGCGTTGCAGATGTGCAAAAGAGGCAAATATTCACCCCAACATCACAAATATAATGAGTGTACGATTCAATGCTGCTAATGCACAGATTTTGCAGCTGTCTTGTCATGAGCGTGGCTAAAGAGTTGAAGAACTTCTTTAACATCTTGGGTTTCGAATCATCCGGTATTAGTTTCTTCTTGATGCCTTTCTGGAATATAGTCTTTATCGCACCGTACCATTTATCCGACAGGGTTAGTCTCGTTTCTTCTATCTGTTGATTCACTGTGGACTGCGGAAAATATTCATACGGAAAATGTTCATTATTTGAAGGACCGATTCTTAATTGCTTGCGTCTTGATAAATCCACTCACCGTAAATTCCGTCAAATCGTACGCTTCACCTTTCGCTTCCAATTCTTTCACATTCACTAGCAACAACTTCTTAAACGTTGTGTCCCAAAGTTCCAAAATTTGTTCCGAACAGGCATTGATCGAGAACAGGTTCCGCTTAATCTTGGTCTGGTTCTCATCGTACCGGTGTTTCCACTTGAGCCGCAACTCCTTAATTTCCAACCGCCCCGGTGTGATTTCTTCCTTTCGTGCATACTTTGTCATCGCATCGCCCAGAACAAAATCAACAACCGCCTTCCTTACTGCAAACGAGTAATCTTCCTTAATCTCTCCGATAATGTCGCGCAGTGCTTGCTTCCAACGGCTCAAGTTCTTCGGTATCAGCCGAAGAACGCGCTGCAGCACTCGCTTATCAATGGGCGATACATGCACTGTATCGATTCCGTGGCGAATGTAGTGATAATAGCGCAACATTTCACGCTCCTCCACATTCGGAAATGTGTTTTCCGGATCGTCCTTTTCGTGCTCCTTGCGCACGATCAATCGCACCAACCGTCGGCGGAAATCTTCACGATCCTTCCGCAAGGCAGTATAGGAACGAATCTCTAAAATCGGGGAGAATAGAATTTGAATTTCTGATCTAGCTATTCACCAATTACCTTTTTACTTTTTTTATCTGCGTTTCGATCTGGCTTTGGACGTGCCAACGGTGATGGACGCATCTTGGGGTTATGACGCAACAGCTTCTCCGGCAGGCTGAATACATTCGGTCCAAGAAAGTCACAATCAGTTGGCATGTTGAGTTCGCGCCAGATTTGCTTGGTATTATGTTCCGGATGCGCTCTACGATTGATGCGCAACAAACCGGAAGGTCCGGGAGTGTCCAAACTTCCAGCAGGACGTGCTCCATCTTGTGCCCGCTTGCGTATGGGGGCCGATGCCCTACGATCGGTGCTGCGTTTCATTGATTCTGCAAAAGCAAATAAAAACGAAGCTCATCGTCAGAATTTGTGTTGGAAAATAAATCAATACCCTTCGGTACAATGACCCCGTCACGAGAAATATAATGGCAAATCACAGAACTCCTCAGAATGCCAGAGCACCCCTCTTTAGTCCTTTTTTCAAAAGTGCATTAACAGCTGACACGAGGAACTGACAATAGTAGGCTTAACTAGTGCTCCAAATATCAATGCCAAGGAAACGTTACCAACGGATAGCCAACCGCTGGGTGGTGATAAACAAGTTGCTATGGTTTCATGTTAACACCGCAACTAGGCGTAGGTGAAAATTTTCAAACAGTGAAAGAAGAAATTGCTTTACTTGTAGAATTTTAAGAAGTTACAATAGGTATGTGACAAGATACTAAGTAACTAGTGAAGAATAAAGAATTAGAGATATTAAACCCTAGATTCCACCAATTTGCTGGGCTTCTGTGGCAGTATTCAGCATTCTCTTGCAGTGTTGGATTACAAAGATTAGGATCTTCTGCTATACAGTAACGGAACTTACCTTCAAGTTATTCAGATAAGCGCAATAATTGTTCGATTTAACCATTCGTGTAGAATTATTTTCACTACAAAACAAGTACAAAATCACCCCTTTTTGTGTGGGGGCGGGGAAACAACATATAAATGCTAAACGATCACTGAAATCCACCTCCGGAAGCCACCGTTCGCGGTGACAGCTAACGAGCAACTAAAACCAAAGCTTACCGAGATTTTCTTCGATGAGCACCGGTTAAACCGATCGATTTTAATAAATATTTTGTAACCAAGGATACTAACCACAGATTGCGTTGCTAGGCATGTAAAGTTATTTTACAACCTGTTGCCCGTGATCACGTGATCACACCTGTTGCCCGGTACAGCTGACGGAACCGCGTGGTAATTGTGGCGGAAGTGTTGCTAGTAACGGAATTTGATTGTACAACATAAATAGCAACAGGTTTTGTTGCTATTTGTAAACAAACGACGGTCATGAGGTCAAGTAAAAAGCTACAGTTTTTCACCCACTTTCTCTCCCTACTAAATAATAAACAAATGAAACAAAAATCAAGACTCGTAATTCATTCAATCACGCAATTCTGTTTTCGGGGTCACGCTCTTGAACTTTTAACGTATTCCACCCCATTATACGTTGCGTTGCGTTGATGATTTTTCGTTCCTATTTTTCAGCTCCAAAATGGAAAATGTGGAATGAGCATTTGCTCTGAAATAATTAGTACAATTGCAAAATTAAATACTGATATCATAATTTAGATGTTAAGTTGATTACTTCCGGTATACATTCGGGTGCGACCCGAAACGATTTGTTTCGCAACAGTGGGTTTATTTGACGAGTAGCTTCTAAACAACAGTTAAATGGTTCATAGCCTTCGCCAACACTAATCATTCCAGACTGTGCTTCAGTTAAGTAAACAACTATTACTAGGACATATATTATAAAACCGCAGTGTGGAATTTCTTTCAACGAATTGTTACTCAACTGATTTGCAAAATGTGTGAATACTTACCGGCTTTGTGTGAAATGATCGCCGCTATCATATTCGGAAGTGAGAAATGCAAACAGCGGATACATTGCATGGGTTTGCGTCTAATTTATATATTCTACCTTTATTGCAGATACGGATCCAATCGATGAAGAATATTACAATTACGATGATAATCCAACTTCCACCACCACCATAACATCAAACAACTTATGAGGCTTGGGAGTTGTTAAATACGATGATGTTATTCTTTTGTAAAATGTTTTATTTTTCTAATAAAGCTACGGGGTTTTGAAATATTTATACTTTTTAGAAGCTTTACTGAAACTTATTTTATGTACACAAACTTTCACATTCATGGTTGATCGTTAGTTTATTGGAATTATGTGTCACAGAATTCATAGCACTTTTACGATCAGAGAGAGCAATATTTATCAGCTATTTACCAGAAATTATATTTAGCCATTGTTAATTATAAAACTCTGCGTAGGACTAACAAAATTAAGCTTCTGTTTATAAATCATTTTCCTTTGCTTGTTGTCTTTATTTCAAACAATATAAATACATTTTAATGTGCAAAGTTTTAAGTGTAAGGGAATAATACTATTTTGGTCTCCAAATTCATCTGGAACAATTGGAAACCTAATGCAAACATGTAACCGCAGGACAAATATATTAAAAACGATTTGTCCCCTGATACACTTGATGCAAGGCTGGAGACTTCAACGCGGCGAGATTTAGTAAAAGTTTTAGAAGATTGATAATTAAGGTCCAGATGCATACATTTGATGAAAGAGATAAGCAGTGAAGAGGGAACAAATGTGTTTCGTTTTCGTTTCGTGTCGTATATTACCCCAACACTAAACGCTTTGCAACAGTCGCGTTTGCGAACGCAATTCAGAATTTTTTTGTTAAACTCGATATAAAAAAAAATCACTATTCGAAGCGCGACTTGACGCCAAAACAGTTTTTTGTAATGGCTGGTAAGAAAGCTCAATGTTGCTGGTTATAATAAGGTAAACAATTACAAATTATAAAATTAAATCGTCTGAGTGTCATTAAATATTGTAAAGTTTAAAAAAATCGAGTATCATTTTATTTTTTTACGTACGTATGTGTTGTATATAATTATTGTGAATTTAAATAATATTTTTAAAACAGAAGAATGGCTCCAAAAAACATCTCATCTCATGGACATTTCCCAAAAAAAAATCTATAAATTTGCCAATCTCCTTAGTTTTTTTTTTGGAAATTTAGCAAAATTTTATAAATTGATTTATTTTAATGCGAATGGTTGAAATAAGTCTCTTTTCACTCAAGTAATACTTTAAATAAAAAGATAAATAAAAAATAATAAAAAAATTCAAAAAACTTGAAAATTTTCTAAGGCTATAGGATTAGCTTTTTTTGAGTAATTTAGCAAAATTTTATAAATTGATGTATTTTAATGGGAATTAGTTGAAATAAGTTTCTTTTCACTCAAATAATGCTTTAAATAAAAAAAGAATAAAAAGTAATAAAAAAATAAAAAAAATCTATAAATTTGAAAATCTCCTTTGAATTTGAATTTGAAAGGAGAGAAAAGTTAAACAACTTGAAGTCGCGCCAGAATCGCAAAATTATTTTGTAAAATTGAGCTTCTTTTGTCGCAAACGCGCTTAGCAATTGTCGCTAAGCATGTAGTGACGGGGTTACAAATATCGCTTAATAAACAATTTCTATCATGCCCTTTATCGCAAGACAAGAAGCTAATAACCACTAAACTTGTAGTCTTTCGTCAAATAAAGGGATATATTGATCAATATTAAACTTATAGAACTGGAACAGCTCGTAGTTTATCACTTCGAGCTAATATTACCATTAGCAAACCCTTATTATATGCATTAATAGTAAACATAGAACTAACGGCTTTTAGAGCTTCGGATTATGTTAAAATATCTAGCAATACATATTGAACAAGCTTTGGTTTAATTCACTACCACTACCATAACACATTTTATTGCAACAGTAAAAAACCGTAAACAATGCGCTTGCTAATCCACGTCGTACCCGTACATTGGACCTTCCAGATAGGCTTTGTACATATCCTTCGAATTCCTTCGTATTCGACGACCGATCGGTTCCAAATCGTTATAGCACTTAGGAAACACACGTTCCACCGCCTCGATAGCTTCTGCTGCACTTACCTTCCGGACAGCCAGTACCGACTTTAGGGCTTTGGTTTTTACACAGTCCTAAAAGCAAATTAAACAATGAGATCAATTAATTGAAGAAATTATTCCGCAGCATATTATAATCCCGTACCGCATGTGCCTGTTTGATCTTCATCGGTGAAGCATCACCCTGCGTACAAGCGCTCAGAAACGAGCAATGAGTAAGGTTGGCCGCACGAATTTCTGTGCACGCTAAATGGTCGATATTTTTGAAATCCAAATTGTTGTTACAGTAATCGAACATGTGGATCATTTCGTGCGTCAGTACACCCTGCACGATTCCCTCGTTTCTTGCAATGTTCTGACAAACTACAACTTGATTCAGCACCGGATCGTAACCACCGCTGACGGATGCGTCGCACACCTCACACGCTATATGGCGTCGAATATCAATTTCGCTGCAAAGAGAGAAGCGATAATTAGGATTACGTACAGATTAAGATCTATGTTTGCATGTTCGCCAAATTTAACTACTTACCAACCAGAACTTTTCAACGCACCCATCATCAACTTCACCATGGGGCTTTTCTTCACACAAGAATAAACATTCCGTTCACACTTGATCTTGTCCAGACTTTCCGTGCCTTCTATCCCGAGCAGTACTCGGCCCCAGCTTGGTTTGAACTTTTCGCCTCGTCGCTCCGGATACAGATCGTAGCCCCACTGTTTCTCGTTGCTCTCCCGATCGCTTCTATCGATGATTGCATTTGGGATAGGGGCGGTACGCGTTTCCGACGATTTGCCCGTATCTTTTTCCGATGTTTTGGAAGCCATTAGCAATGGATCGTACTAATGCAGTACGGAGTAATGGAAAGCTGCTCTGAAGGGTTTATCTGATCCACGTTAAAAACCGCCAAGACAGCTGATGTAATCAAATCGCCGGTAATCCAAGTCTTCCCCTCAAACAGGTGAATGCCTCAATTTTCCCTACGTTTCCACTTTAGAGAAGCTTTCCGAGGGCATTATTGTGTGTAACACCGGGTAGGGATAAGTTTTTACACTCCGTATGTAATGATTTTAAAGATTTTCATTAAACTTTTTGATGAACTGTGTTATTATTTATTTATTTGTATTGCGAGTGCTGCACAACTGTCATTTTGCATTGCGTAAGGAGTAGCCGTGTTTACAACACACGGTTCAGATGTACATATTTGAGAGAATATTTTGTTTGGATTTGTAGCAGTAAAAATTCATGTTTTAATGTTCTATCTGCTTGAAATATCATAAAAATACTCTTGTGCCTTCAAAGTTCTCAAAACTCATTTAACAATTAGTAGTTTCGTCGCTTAATACACCAAATCTATTGCACGTTTGTGGAGCAAGTTCAAACTGCAATAAAACTACAATAACGCCTCAAAGCGCTTTTGCAAAACACGAGGTTCTGTCGGACTTTTATCGTTCGAAATAATATTGGAATAATATTAAAAGGTTTGTTGGCAAAATAAAACACTTGAATAACTTGAATTTTCTCAATATTGTGGAGAACTGATATGCACCCAAAACTGCGCCACTGTCACCTTCAATATCAACAGCAGCAGCAGCAAAGGGGAAGGAAAATAGCACGTGTATTCAAAACATTTATTAATTTTGATCATATAATTCATGGTTTGAAACATTAAGGGTACATTATTCTGGCTGCAGTTGTTGTTTTACAATCAAACTAACGAATGAAACGAATCGATTCAAACTATAAACACAGCGCACATCCTCGTCCTAAAAAACGGGGCTCCCTAACTGAGGACAAAACTCAATAATCCTCTTTCGATTTGATTGTTTTTGAATCGTTTTATTTGTTTAGTTTGTTTTGTCGGTTTGTTTTGTTACTGCCATCACACACACACACGCGCGGTGGGGCACACTATCTCTTTTTGTCTACTTACATTTGCCACCGGCATCTAACTTGTTTTTTTTTGTTTGCATTTATTTGCGTATTGTTACTGATGATTTTTGTTCATTATTTGCTGTTTATTTTCTACCACTAGACATTGTTTTGTGTGTACAGTAATATTTGTACGTGTGTGTGTTTTTTCTTTTTTAATAGTTTTTCCCGCTTGCTTTTTCCTGCTCTTTTGCGCACTTTTTTCTTTTCCTGTCTAGCGCCACCTTAGTTAGCTTGTTCGTATATATTGGCTTGTTGAGTAAGTTTTTTTATGCGTGTGTAGTTTAGTAACCTAGCGTTTTAGCAAAAAGGGATAAATAAAACACATGTACAAAAACGAACCATTCTGTATGTTACACAGTCGAACAAACTGATCGTTCTACCACAATCCTGCCTAATCTCATGTACACCTATATCAGAAGAGCTTCAGTTTCATCTATGGGTTTACTTTGTACCACTTTTTTGTTTTTACTATTAGTTTTGCTTGTACGGTGAAATTATACAGGTAAAACACTTAAAAACAACCTAAAACATTTGTTTTTATTTGTTTATTTTCCTTCTTACATTTTATCTTCCTCAGTGTAGCGTCAGGTTGATGTTTTCGCTTTCTGCTTGAAACGGTTTCTGTTCTGAACCGATTCACCAACGCTAGGTTTTTCGTTTTATTGCGATTTTCCTTCTTTTGTTTGTCTGTTTTATTTTTTGTAATTTCCTTCTTTCTGTTTCACCTCTTTATATTATTGTTTATTATCTTATCTTTTCTTCTTTGCGGCTGCTCGCGCCTGCTCGTTTAACTCGTCGTATAAAAAAGAAATAAAAATATATATCCTCTGCACTTATGTGTTACCTTCATTCTTAGGTGTATGCGGAAAATGACTTACATGTAAACCGGCGACATACTTTTTACACGCCATTTGCGTGCTGGCTGTACTGCGTTTGCGTGTAAACTGTTCCATTCTTCCCGTACTTGCTATGATGTATATGTATTTCTATTATTGTGTTTTGTTTGTTGTTTCGTTCTAAGTTATCTTTCACATTGTTTTAATCGGCTTTTTCAGTGGGTGCTGTTGGGTTGAATACTTCTTCTGTTTTTTTACTGTCTTTTCTATCGAATAAAATTTGTGTGTATGCGTGTAGTTTATTGCCTATTTCTATTATAGGATAGGTACCACCGCGTCCTCAACACCGTGAAGCAGAAAGTAATCATTTTACGGTTCGTTCCTCTTCTGCATTGCTTTGGATCATGGTTTTATTTATGAGGATAAATGTTGTTGCGCGATTTGTTGTTTAGTAATTGTTGTTTAACGTTTTCACATCATAAGAGTGTTTGAACGCAAACGATCCAACAGCACTGGGAAGCAGAATCTGAAGTGAAGAAAAATTATAACTTTCTGCTTCTTGGTAAGTTTGTCCCTTCTTTGGTGTACCGTGTCGGTTTTACGGGGTTTTTTTTGTGTAATTATATTTAGCTTTGCTTTGTTATTTATTGTATACCCAGGTAATTTACCACGTCCGTCAGCCAGCACTCGCGTCGTACATGTTGTGGTTTCTATTGTTTTGTTGGTGTTACGAATATCTCTGCTCTGTTTCATTACTGTTTTATGCACTTTTCTGTTGATATTCTTTTCTTTTCTATACAGCGAAATTGGAGTGATGAACCTTGCGGTTTCTTACTGTTTTTACAAGCAACGTTTTTTTATATCATTTTTGTCTGTATGTAAAATAAGCTGCAGGACACACATTGTTGATCGGTTTTGTTGCAAGAGTAAATAAACGAACTTGTCAATTAAACGAAATACAAAATGAAAGTAAAATGTCAACGAAATGTGTAGATCCTTTGTTTCCGAGCCGAGTACCTAGAACGTTGTGTAGGTGTGGTTTCCCCTTATATGTTTCAATGCATTTTCTACTCACATTTACGATAGCGGGTACACTTTGCCTGTTTCAGCGACAAATAGTAAAGTTTTTACTAAACATATCGATTCAGTTGTATAATTCGTAAACCGAAACAGCTCTGCTTGTTTTCCTTTTTTTGTGTCTTTTGTGTTGTTTTTTTTCTTCTTCTTTTTCCTTTATTCAATACCTGATCTGCTTTCTTAATCCAAATACACCGCCACTAATTTATGGGTAATAGTTTTGCTTTACTACAACACGTGTTTTTTTTGTTTTTTTTCCTCCCTTTGCCTGCACATTTACTTGCTTTTAACCTTACAATTTTGAGTCTTATCATTGTTCCTGCTTATCTGTTCATTTTTCTACTCTTTACTATTTACCGAAACGTACATGTTAGGGATTAAAAATTGTACAAAAATAATAATAACACATTTTTCAGTTGAAAAGGAGACATATTGAAAAAAAACTGAAAAAATTAAAAATCTTTTTTGAGAGTAAAAATCTAACCGATACGTGTAAAGAAAGGATAGCGAACAAAATTAAAATATTACGCCCCTTGTTCATCACACTTTCGATTCCCTTTACACCCTATACACACGGCACCGGCCATATACCACCGTTGCACCATTAGAAGAACCCGTACATTTTACACAAAAAATAATCTTTTTCGCGCCTTTTAGAGCTGTGTCCAATTTTTAAATAGAAAATTCGTATAAAATGCAGCTATGCTGCACATGATTTGTATTCAGATTTGTGTGTACTTGTCTTCTTGTTTTCATGTTTTAAACGCTTTTACAAGACCTTTTTCGCTTGTTTGTTTTTTTTTCGTACGCGACTGCACCATCGGCATCAGCAGCACATCCTGCCGTTTGAAAGATTATTTAAATTATTATTCCTATAAGTCGACGGTCCCTCGATATTGCTAGCCGGACAAATACTGATTTGCTTATCAACGTATGCAAAGCACGCTGCCTTTTGTCCTGATTTCCTTGGCCTGCGCACGTTTATTGTATTTTGCTTTCACATTGTTCTCATCCAAAAAATGGAAAACCACAACAAAAAAGCAAAACATAAACCATTCACATCTTTACATGTATCCTTGCGCTTATATCCATTTGTATAATTTCCTTCGCGCAAACCAATTCTTTCCTTTCCCTTTTATCTGCCGGCAAAAGGACGAGAAATCGACGATCGGTCTATGCAAACAACTGTATAATGGTTTTGAACACTAAAGCATCGCCAATTAAATGTGCGATATTAATAGCGGTGTCCCTTCCGCTTCATTCCCGGTGCAACCTTTCGTACAGTAAAAATTATCATTTCTACATCTTATCCTTCTCTTTCTATTTACAAGCAAGCGTTCTTTAATACTTGTTCGATTCTTTTGTCCCCATAACCTAGCCCTAAAAATCACCCACATTCTTACCCCATCGTCAAGCACGCGTATTGTATGGTTTGCATTTGGTTTTCTTCCTATAAAATTATCCACAAACACCTTACTAGCAGTCAATTTTCCTGTCCTCAGAGTGCGTTTATATGTTTACAATCACTAGCGAACATCACACGTGTGTTTTCATTTCACCTTTCTTTTTCTTTTTTGTTTTGTTATTACTAATTTACACGATTTCATCCTTTTGCTTTCTCATACAAGGTCGAAACTTTTACCTTCGTCATATCACCTTTTGTTTAGTATTGTTTACCGCTGAACAGAAGCATTTTATGGAATTCATAAAGTAAATATGAACTTTAATTAAATTTCCCCAAAAACTGCTATTGTTTTGTGTGGTTTGGTTGAAATTTTCTTTTTTTCTTACACGAAATAAATAGCGCCACATCTTGAATAAACGTTCCAAAGTAAGCTTGTCCCTTTTCTTTGGTTGGGAAATGTTTTTTGCCACCCACCAAATTTCTCCAGTCGGTTTACACATGTTTTGCCACATTGTTTACTTTTGCATATTATTTTGCTACAATTTGTTTTCTCTTACTGCTCAAATGCATTTTCTTTGTTTGATCTCTTGTGAGAATTGTGAATAAATCGGGATTGCTTTCATGTGTGTTGTTTTTCACTATGATGTTCCACTTCTTTCTTTTCGTTAGTGTGGCTTTACGGTCTATTGCATACTACTTATTTACATTCGCTATAACATCTTTACAACAAATAAAAAAAATCTAAATGTTGATGTATGTTTTTGTTCCACGTCGGTTTTCTCTTTTTTTTGTCATTTTTGGTACACTTTTACATGAAAGAAAAAAATTAATTAAAAACATTTCTCTTCCATCGTCGATTCTCATTAATGCGGTTTTTAATATTAATTTTGTACATGTCCTTGGTAAATGCTGCTTAAACACAGTTCTCTACAAAAATGAATACTATTTTCTTTAGTTGTATTCGTGTGTTAATCACATACTGGATAGCCACAAACAACTAATATTATAAACCTTGCAATAAACAGAGATGTGGACAATACAGTTTAAAATAAACCATATAATGCAAGGTTTGGAAAAGGTATATGTAGTTCAATGAATCTTTCAGTTGTTTATATTCCATCGACTGTGACAGACGCATCCAGTGCTTTGATTCGGTTCCTTCACGTCGCTTTCGGGGAGAGTAGAAAAAAATAAACTGTAACGATCGCACTACGCAGTTGATTCTGAAATAACGATCACATTTAGGGAAGGTGAAGTCATACAAATAAAGTTAATAAAATATACGGCACGCTTCTTCCTTCAACAAAGCTCAAAACAAAGAAATCACCGAAAAACCTTTCTTTGAAAAGATCTTGCATAACAATCTGAAAATAAAATATTAGTACTTAAACTTTTTTTAATTATAAGAAAAATAAAAAAAGAACTTTAAATAAATCAACCGCTACCTGGTTAGACTTGGACATATTTTGTAAGGACAAACGATCAACACAATAGACTTCAATGCGTAAGACAACGAACGTCTTGGTAAATCCTTTGAGGAAAATGCCTCTGTAGAAGATGGATTACCTACCAAAAGGAAAATACTTGTGAAGGACGCTGTAGTGATGGGAACTTCGTAGAGGAATCATGAATCCACTCCTTCTTCCGGAGTTAATAATCCGGATTCGACTCTAGCCAACTAGCCGTATTACTCCGGATTCAACTTTGTAATGGAATTTTCCATTGTTTTTCTGGAAATTTTAAAAAGATTTCTTCTGAGTTTTGTACAATTTTCATTGCTATTTTCCACAGGTTTCAATTGGTACTGGTATTGTGCACCAATATTTCGAAACAAATTTCACATTAACTCACCCTCCGGATCATTTGTCAAAGTTGATCCGAAATCGACTCGCTACTGTCCTGGAGTTGAATTACTCCGGTAAAAAAAATTTAAATTTTACTGAATTTCTGCTGAATGCTGAATGCTGAACGCTCTTCGTATGGCGTTATCAAATATAAGTGATTTACTACGAGCTACCCAACGGAGCCCTGTGAAGCCAACTAAAAATGAGAATTCAATTAAAAAATATCCCCTGTTAACCCTTAAGTGAATGTAATCTATTTGAGTTAAAATGATCCGCATTGAAGACAAGGTTTAAAATACATTTTATAGGAAAAAAAAACATAACAGATGTAACACCATGTTCTCTTTCAGTCCCCATGAAAAACAGTCACCGATTAGTCAGATAAACACCTGATGTAAATACCTGACTCACAGCATCATGTTCAAAACCCTGCAACGGCAGAAGTAGATAATAAATAAGAACAATCAAATAAATAAAGAAAATAAAAACAACAACTCAAAAGGTGTGTAAAGTTTTATATACTCATCTCTATTGTTAGTTTTTTTTTTACGACGCATTTCATTTCCTTTTCTTTCCTCGTTGACGACGCTTGTCGTCTTGTTCTATATATCTGCTTTAGCTGCATTTGTATATTATATGGCGTGTGTTTGTGTTCGACTACACTTTTTAGCTCACGTAAATCCGTGTATACCATCATTCAGTAATCCGATTGAGGGTTCTAGAATTTCAAATTTGCGATCATGCGCTACCATCCGAGTGAGGAATTGTTTTCATCGGTTTTTTAACTCAATTATGGTTGTTCCTAGTTTTGAAATATGATCTTTCAACCAAAAGTAAATTAAAAGGGATTTTACAATTAATTAATTCGCAAATATATAGGCTTATGTTGTGCGATTAGGATTTTTCTTTTCTGTTTCTGTTGTACTAGCGTAATCTGTTCGTCAAGTTCACTTGCTTTCAATTTTTGTTCGTTACTCTCTTCATCTATGATGAATTATACGATCGCTTTTATTGCGATATGATTGATTTAGGGTTGCCGTTACCGTTACATTAATTTTGTTTTAAAAATGTTTCTCCCTAGATGATGATTATTTTATGAAATGATGTGCACAACAGATTCTCATTCATACACACTTTACACTAACTTAATTTAATTTTTAACTTTCATTGCAACAAAACGTACATATATTGTAACACTCGTCAATAGTGGAGTGCTGCCATTACACATAATTATTACATATATTCTTACTTTGAAGTTTTAAAAGTGCCTAAAAGAAAACTGTCAGCTGTACGAAAAGACTTAGCTAAAATATTAATTCACACGTTAGAGAAAACAAAACTGATGTGCCAACCAAAACCGTATGGAGAAACAAATATTTGTAACCTTATTTATCTTTCTTTAGAAATAATACCAATTTTAATTATTAAACTAAATAAAACCGATTCTCGTAGTACGATCGTAACCGTTCATCTGTGACATTTTCCACAATTGTATGATTGCCATATACTTGTTCTACGATACTCTGAAATGGATTGGTTTCTTTTTTTTAGATGGTTGTTTTATATCTCTTTCAACCTCTGTTTCATCATTCCGCAATTTTCCTCTTCTCCCTTTACTATCACAACGGAAGGAACGTCTTTTAGTGTTTCTTGTATGCCCTGTTTTTAGTCTGTTGATTGTTTGGGAATTTTCGGTCTTTCTTTTATACGTGTTGAAATCAAAGAAGTAATCCTTATTGGCATTTGTATTGAATTGGATTTAAGGAGTTTCTGGTTCGCTTTTATGTCTTGCTATTCGTCATAAAATCTGCACTATATAGAAGTGTGAAGCAAACACAAGAATATTGCAAACACAACGTAAGTTTTTCATTGCCTTCCTACACATTGGATGAACGACAAAATGCAAAACAATGCAGTTAAATGTGTACAAAATGCAAAATAAACAATGATATTCTATTGATCTGATACCAGCACACGTTTGTAGCGATGCTTATGGGAAACTATTGCAGTGGCTATGATGTAGTTCTATTGTGGTTAGCAAACAAGCTATGCATGAGATGCTGTCTGTGATAGTAGCAGCAGTTGTAGTAGTAATAGTAGTAGTAGTAGTATTGTAGTAAAAATTGATGTGATTTTTTTAACATAGACACACACGAACACAGTCTTTTTCTTCCGCACTGATAGGTATGTATGTATGGTTAGGTGGTACATATTGTTGTTTATTGAACGATGAACAGACACAAAAACTAAACAGTGTACAATCAAATTTTACCCTTCTCCAAAAGGGTGTTTGAATAGTAAAACAATTGAATAAAATACCTGTTTTTATTTTTTATGCTAGAGTGTGTGTGTGTGTCTTTTGTTATACTATTATAGTTATGTATGTTTTATGTATGCTATAATGGAGCGTGTTGTTTAAATTAATTCTCTATTGATATCGATTGTAGACAGTACCCATCAGAAGCGCTTTTCCTTCGCTAGGAAAGTTTCACGCATTTGCTGGTGTTGGTGTTAATGAAAAGGTATTATGGCATTCTATTATTTGTAGCATTGTTTACAATGCAAAAGAAAACAAAACATCCCAAAAAGATGGGCTTACATGGAGAGAAAAAAAAACAATAGAGGTGTCGATGTACTATCATTAGACAAACACTGAAAGACATAATACTATTGTTTGTGTGTGAATTGTAAGCTGTACGTGGGTATATATGGTAAGGTGATTGTGTTGCTTTATCTGTATGCTAGTGTAATGGATGAATTGGCCATTGCATGCTATCTTGTAATCAAATAATTGATGTGCTTTAAAATATAAACCATGCTTCTTAGATAGGCTATTACGGGGATCGTGTTTAGGCGCAGTGTGACAGAGTACCATAAAGACATTTGACAAGAAACAGTGACAGAAGAGATTCTCAAGAAGATAAGAAAAAAATATAACTGTGGCGTGTGTATTTTTGTTTGTGTACGCATTTTTGTTTCTTATCGTATATCACCTTAAAAATCATGTATCATTTTTATTACACTCCGCTACTATAATATGTTTGTTGTTGTATGTTCCTTTGCCTGTACACTGTGTTTCGTCCTTCATGTTTATCGTCTCTAAATGTTACACTTCTTTTAGTTTCCCTTTTGTTTGCTGTTTGTTTACCTTAAACACTTTAAATAAAGTTGTACTATTTGTCACCCGCGAACGTTGAGTTTTCTTCTCTTGTTTCCGGGATCATGTTTTTTTTCGACGCCATCTTCCTATACATAAACACACACTCACACAAGTGTGGGGGGGGAGGGTGGTAGGGCATGTGAGAGAACTGGAGAACACACAAACTTCCGATTCGACTTTATGCTAGTACGTGCGACTTTCATTATGTTTCACACTTTTCACTATTATTTTCTGTTCCATTGGTTTGATTTGTCTCACTCTTTCTCTCTCTCCTGCCTGCAACACAGCACAATTATCAAAACTGTATATGTGTGTGTGTGTATTTGATTTGTTGTATCTTTAACAACGTTTGTAAAAGTGCTCCTAACATGTTTGCGCCCTCCGCCGTGCAGCAATTGAAATTTACTTATGCTACAGTTTGTGTATCTAGTACATTTCTATTACATTTGTATCTTGTTGCCCACCGGGGGTTGTAATTGGCAGAAAGCCCCAAAGTTTTCGACATCGCTTATTCTCACCCTGCCTTGTGTGAACGGGTGCAGAGAAATTGCCGATGCGGTTACGTGTTTCTAGCTGTCTCTCTTGTCTGCTTTCTTCTCTTTTCAAGAGTGTGAGAGTGTGTTTGTTATTTGTTTTTCTTTGTACGGCTGATGTTCCTTCCTGTTCGACACTTTTTGCGAAGGTTCTTTCTAAATACTTCTTCGTCCGGGTTCGTCGTGTTGGGGCTACTACAGGTCGTTTGTATGCTTGTTTAAAGATTAATTTGTTTATTTCTCACACTATTTCATCTATTTCAACAATTGTGTTAAGATTAAGTATTGATTCTCTCTTGTTTCTATTACGATTTTGTTTCACACCACCAGTGGACTTTCCGATGGTGATATCTACCAACTAAAACGCACTATATAGCTTTGTGTATTTGTTTTTGTTGTGGTCGAACTACACAAGAGTCCTGTTTTTCCTTCTTTTTTTTGCTTTGTATTGCATTTACTGTTTTGCCATTTTACCGAAAAGAGCTTATACTTCTACATTTTTGTTTTGTTAAAATCAGAACACGGTTCCGAGAGATGCCCTTTCGAATATACTGCGTACACACACTCACATATAATATATGAAGATTTGCGACGATCGGACAAAAGCTAACACACGCTCCCATCCTGCTGCATAAACCGTGTCGTCGAAGGGTAATACATAATAGTTGTGTAAAACTGTCTAAGACAATAGTACCATCCCCGGCAGCAAAACGGTAGGGCGCAGAACCAAACCGAAGTGGAGTTGGGAGTCTGTGTTGTCTCGAAATCTGTTTTCCTTTGCAACCATCAATGTCGGGTTTTAGATAGTATTTTTTTTTACACGTTAAACACGTTAGTATCGCGCGCTTTTTTTTTCGATATTTGATATCGATATATTATGTTTTTGTTGTTGCTGTTTGCGTTAATTATTATCCTTTTCCTTTCTTAATGTGGCGGATGTCGTTCGCTTTGCTCGCTTCATTTATCAGTGAGTTTTGCTTCTCGTGTATATATATAAAGATATAGCTTGGTATATATATATAGTTTTATGTGTATATAATTTTAGTACTTAACTCACATGCTACTCACTACGGTCCTACTCCATACTTTTTCTGCCACATATCAAAACTTACACTGCGACTGTTACACGGTACATGCTGCTATCAAACTGCTTTTCTTCATCTTCCTCACATTCCTAAAGACTACAAGACTTTTGTTCGTATCTGTTTCTAATTACTTTTTTTTCGTTTTCCCTTTGTTATGTTACATACATAACATACAGCTCGTTTCACATTCTAAACTTACTTAACTTTCAACCACATCACGTACAATTTTACATGTTAATGTTTATGCTCCTTTACACCTTGTTTTATTTTCTTTTTTTTCACGCACCTTTACGTGCGTGCTTGCATCAATTTTACTGGTATAGGTTGTTTCTTTATTTTAGGTTGCACATGTGTTTGTATAGTTCTCCGTTTGTTATCGCTACTTTGTTATCGTTTATTTTGTGTTTAGTAAACTTAGCGTACTCATCTTTGCACTCTATTTTCTCTTCACTACTTTAAAACTACTAATTGCATATATCTGTACTTCTTTTTTTTGTTTTGTTTTTTTTCTTCCTCTTTTGTGTGCAGCTTTTTCCATTTTTCTCCTATGGAATCTACTTCAAACAAAAGGTAACAAATGGAGGTGAAAAATCATTCCATTTTCTGTTTCCATTACACCATTAGCAAGCGTTGCCAATCATTAATCACATTCCGAACAGTCGAACATTGTACTTAGTTGACTGTGTCTGAATTATGATTTGATGCAAACTGATTGCAATCCGTCTGCTCACTGGTTTCGCGTCACATATATGACGACTCCTCCATCACTATTGGCGTATTTTGTATACGGGAGATACGATACACACCGCTGTAAATAATGCGTAATTTTATTCTTACTCTTTACAATCGCGCTTTGTGCTACCTCTTCATGTGGGTAGTAATAAACGTTCCCGAAACATTGCAATAGAATGTAATTACTATAAAATAGATATTTGTGAATTCGAAGTTAAAAATATTACAAAAAAAAACGTATAAAAAATAAAACAAGCTGCTTCTTTCGGTCTGGACTACTTTCCTCTTCTAAACAACTACTAAAGTGTTACTACTACAGCTGGGTTAGGGTTTTGTTGTGTTCTGACTTGAATAGCTGCTGCTGTGACGGTTGCAGTAGCGTTGCTGCTTGCGCAAGATGCTGCTGCTGTTGCTGCAGCAAAGGCATTAGAGCGATCGAATGTTGATACTGTTGTTGTTGCTGTTCGGTGGCGACTGTTGGTGTTTCGAGCAGTGGTACAGCTGCATGATTAACGACATTCGCTACACCACTTGCTCCGGTGGCGATACCGGCGGCTCTTATGGCGCTCGTAGTGGTAATGGTTGGAACAATCAGCTCTATATTACCGATACGAGCAGAAACTGTTGCTGCTCCTAGGCCGCTACTAATGGCGGATGGTTGTTTGTTGTTCGTTCCACCGCCGCTTGCTCTGCTGCCTCTGCTGCCTGCGCTGGCAGCTCCACTACCGCCACCACCGATGCCGTTATTTCAATAAACCACCGAATGCTCTTCGGCCGACTGCTGAGCCGCGGCGAGATGATGCATCTGGATTGCCCCGACTCGCCCGTTAGCCGTGCCCGCATCCACCACCGGCATGTTGCCCGGATTAATGCTTCCAGCATGGGTTATAATAGTAACCGGGACCGTATGGTGCTGAGGTGGAAGGGGTCCAACTGGGCCCGGTCCCTGTTGCTGGTGGCTTTCCGGCGGCGGCTGCTGCTGCGGTTGCTGCTGCTGTGGATGCGGCGGCGGCGGATGTGATGTACGAGGGGATGGCTGGGTTCGTACCGTTGAAGGCGA
>STHD01007868.1:0-20595 GCA_016170015.1 Anopheles longipalpis | reverse complement strand
TACATATTATTTGGCTACCATTTGGTTACCTTTCCCGAGATACTTCCCAACATACTTACATTATGTCCTTTTCAAACGGTTTTATGTACAACGAACTTTTCATCGTTTGCGTCTTGATGATGTGATCGTCCAACAATACCTGGATATCGTCTATCGCGGATAGGATATAAGTACCAGTGTCACGATACGGTAATACTACGAAAGCCATATCACTCCACTCGTTCACCATCTTAATCATTGCCTTTTCTAAGTTGTTCTCCTTCGTAGCACTCTCGGAAATAGTTTCGAAGCGCTGTATGTAGTCATCCAGCCCATAGTCAATCACACGTTCTAGCGTAAGCTCCGCGGAAATGCGTATCGGGAAGCCAATGATTTCAGATACTTGCTCCCAGTGGCGTTCCTTCATGCCTGGATTGCCCAGCGTCTGCACGATTGGCATATGCGTCTTAAACTGATCGATGCGGGTTTTGATCTGAAATATGAAAAAAGACACACGCATCAGATGTTCCTCCATTAGTCCACTACAGTCCCATTAATACTCCACTACACTCCGATTAATTAGTCCACTACAGTCCCATTAATACTCACATCATGTGCCAAGCGCTGCGTTTGATACGAATCAGAGAAATGTTTCTCGAGCTTATAAACCGTTCGATAGAGCGATCCCACTGTATCGTCGACCTGTTCGGGATCATGCGATCCGACCTGCGAGTGCATCCACAAGTCGTGTTTATCCATGAACTCTTGCCCGGCATCGTAAAGCTGCTTGTACGGGGCAAGTTTATCGTGGCACTGCTTTCTGATTGGATACTGTGACAACTCCCAACCGTATGCCGTCTCCTCTTCATTAATATGATCGATCTTATCCATCGCCGCCACAAGTTTGTTATCCAGTGCAGTGGCTTTCTTCTTATATTTATGCAAATTCTTGATGTCTCCCCAAGAGTCGTATTCCTTGACCTGTTGCCAGAAGAGCTCCAAATCACGCCGGAAGCTTTCGATACGACGCTTTAGGGCGTCCTGATACTCTATCACCTTCTCGGCGATAATGTTTTTGTGATCTTGGAAGATTGTCGGCATCTTCATATACCACTGGAAGGTGTTATTATTCTGCTTGATCTCTAGCGGAGTAAATATGGTATAATCCGTGAGATACAGCAAATGGTGCAGATTCTTCTTGAGCCGCTCTTCCATCTCCGGTATTGTTGTCTCTTCCATTTTGATCGCGTACGCTTTCAGTGTCATAAGCTCAACCGTATCCTTCGGTATCGTTATAATTTTGGTCGAGATCGCTTCATACTCGATTGCCAGCTGGTGAGCTCCGCTTTGCTGATCAGCCGTCATTTTTGCAATCAACTCTTGCTGCATAAACTTTGCCAACCCTTCGAGTGTGTCAATGAGCCCTTCACGATGAAACTCGTAGAAGCCCATCGACACGACACCGTAGATTTCACGTGCCACATCATTTTCCATCTTTTTGTAGCGTTGTATGTATGTGCAGTACTCTTCAAAGCTAGGTCGTTTCTCCATGAACCGCTCGATGTCATCAATATCGGAACCGTTCATTAGGGTCATATAGTTGTCGAAATCTTGCATGCGCAGCTCAGGCCCTATACGTTGCTCCTCCAGAACGTCGTGTATCTTCTCCTTACACACGTTGATCACCTCAGGTGGAATTTCAGGCTGTGTGAAATGTAAATAGAAAATACTTTAGTTAACGCTCATACAGCTTGAACGATCACTTAAAAGACGTACCCTTAACGTTTCATGAGGGCAAGCTAAGTCGGGGTAAATTTGGCGCTCAATACGGGGAAAACTTTTCACTGATTTTACAACGTTATCGATAATTTTCAAAATCTCTATCTGGAACCTAGGAAAACTAGGAATAAATGATAGAGTATCCTGATTCTCCAACAAAATTGTCAATCGAAATCCTTGGTTCGTACGCTGCAAACATTAAAGATAGGAAAGTTAATGTGTTGCAGAAGTGCAAAAGAAGCAAATATTTACCCCAACATCACAAATATAATGAGTGTACGATTCAATGCTGCTAATGCACAGATTTTGCAGCTGTCTTGTCATGAGCGTGGCTAAAGAGTTGAAGAACTTCTTTAGCATCTTGGGTTTCGAATCATCCGGTATAAGTTTCTTCTTGATGCCTTTCTGGAATATAGTCTTTATCGCACCGTACCATTTATCCGACAGGGTTAGTCTCGTTTCTTCTATCTGTTGATTCACTGTGGACTGCTCATACGGGAAAAATAGTATTTGAAGGACCGATTCTTAATTGCTTGCGTCTTAATAAATCCACTCACCGTAAATTCCGTCAAATCGTACGCTTCACCTTTCGCTTCCAATTCTTTCACATTCACTAGCAACAACTTCTTAAACGTTGTGTCCCAAAGTTCCAAAATTTGTTCCGAACAGGCATTGATCGAGAACAGGTTCCGCTTAATCTTGGTCTGGTTCTCATCGTACCGGTGTTTCCACTTGAGCCGCAACTCCTTAATTTCCAACCGCCCCGGTGTGATTTCTTCCTTTCGTGCATACTTTGTCATCGCATCGCCCAGAACAAAATCAACAACCGCCTTCCTTACTGCAAACGAGTAATCTTCCTTAATCTCTCCGATAATGTCGCGCAGAGCTTGCTTCCAACGACTCAAGTTCTTCGGTATAAGCCGAAGAACGCGCTGCAACACTCGCTTATCAATGGGCGATACATGCACTGTATCGATTCCGTGGCGAATGTAGTGATAATAGCGCAACATTTCACGCTCCTCCACATTCGGGAATGTGTTTTCCGGATCGTCCTTTTCGTGCTCCTTGCGCACGATCAATCGCACCAACCGTCGGCGGAAATCTTCCCGATCCTTCCGCAAGGCAGTATAGGAACGAATCTCTAAAATCGCGGAGAATAGAATTTGAATATCTGATCTAGCTATTTTCCAATTACCTTTTTACTTTTTTTATCTGCGTTTCGATCTGGCTTTGGACGTGCCAACGGTGATGGACGCATCTTGGGGTTATGACGCAACAGCTTCTCCGGCAGGCTGAATACATTCGGTCCAAGAAAGTCACAATCAGTTGGCATGTTGAGTTCGCGCCAGATTTGCTTGGTATTATGTTCCGGATGCGCTCTACGATTGATGCGCAACAATCCGGAAGGTCCGGGAGTGTCCAAACTTCCAGCAGGACGTGCTCCATCTTGTGCCCGCTTGCGTATGGGGGCCGATGCCCTACGATCGGTGCTGCGTTTCATTGATTCTCCAAAAGAAAATAAAAACGAAGCTCATCGTCAGAATTTGTTTTGGAAAATAAATCAACACCCTTCGGTTCAATGACCCCGTCACGAGCAATATAATGGCAAATCACAGAACTCCTCAGAATGCCAGAGCACCCCTCTTTAGTACTTTTTTCAAAAGTGCATTAACAGCTGACACGAGGAACTGACAATAGTAGGCTTAACTAGTGCTCCAAATATCAATGCCAAGGAATCGTTACCAACGGATAACCAACCGCTGGGTGGTGATAAACAAGTTGCTATGGTTTCATGTCAACACCGCAACTAGGCGTAGGTGAAAATTTTCAAACAGTGAAAGAAGAAATTGCTTTACTTGTAGAATTTGAAGAAGTTACAATAGGTATGTGACAAGATACTAAGTAACTAGTGAAGAATTAAGAATTAGAGATATTAAACCCTAGATTCCACCAATTTGCTGGGATTCTGTGGCCGTATTCAGCATTCTCTTGCAGTGTTGGATTACAAAGATTAGGATCTTCTGCTATACAGTAACGGAACTCACCTTCAAGTTATTCAGATAAACGCAATAATTGTTCGATTTAACCATTCGTGTAGAATTATTTTCACTACAAAACAAGTACAAAATCACCCCTTTTTGGAGGGGGAAACAACATATAAATGCTAAACGATCACTGAAATCCACCTCCGGAAGCCACCGTTCGCGGTGACAGCTAACGAGCAACTAAAACCAAAGCTTACCGAGATTTTCTTCGATGAGCACCGGTTAAACCGATCGATTTTAATAAATATTTTGTAACCAAGGATACTAACCACAGATTGCGTTGCTAGGCATGTAAAGTTATTTTACAACCTGTTGCCCGTGATCACGTGATCACACCTGTTGACCGGTACAGCTGTCGGAACCGCGTGGTAATAGTAGCGGAAGTTTTGCTAGTAACGGAATTTGATTGTACAACATAAATAGCAACAGGTTTGTTGCTATTTGTAAACAAACGACGGTCATGAGGTCAAGTAAAAAGCTACAGTTTTTCACCCACTTTCTCTCCCTACTAAATAACAAACAAATGAAACAAAAATCAAGACTCGTAATTCATTCAATCACGCAATTCTGTTTTTCGGGGTCACGCTCTTGAACTTTTAACGTACTCTACCCCATTATACGTTGCGTTGCGTTGATGATTTTTCGTTTCTATTTTTCAGCTCCAAAATGGAAAATGTGGAATGAGCATTTGCTCTGAAATAATTAGTATAATTGCAAAATTAAATACCGATATCATAATTTAGATGTTATGTTGATTACTTCCGGTATACATTCGGGTGCGACCCGAAACGATTTGTTTCGCAACAGTGGGTTTATTTGACGAGTAGCTTCTACTCTACATTTAACAACAGTTAAATGGTTCATAGCCTTCGCCAACACTAATCATTCCATACTGTGCTTCAGTTAAGTAAACAACTATTACTAGGACATATATTATAAAACCGCAGTGTGGAATTTCCTTCAAAGAATTGTTACTCAAGTGATTTGCAAAATGTGTGAATACTTACCGGCTTTGTGTGAAATGATCGCCGCTATCATATTCGGAAGTGAGAAACGCAAACAGCGGACACATTGCATGGGTTTGCGTTTAATTTATATATTCTACCTTTATTGCAGATACGGATCCAATCGATGAAGAATATTACAATTACGATGATAATCCAACTTCCACCACCACCATAACATCAAACAACTTATGAGGCTTGGGAGTTGTTAAATACGATGATATTCTTTTGTAAAATGTTTTATTTTTTTAATAAAGCTACGGGGTTTTGAAATACTTATACTTTTTTGAAGCTTTACTGAAACTTATTTTATGAAGGCAAACTTTCACATCCATGGTTGATCGTTAGTTTATTGGAATTATGTGTCACAGAATTCATAGCACTTTTACGATCAGAGAGAGCAATATTTATCAGCTATTTACCAGAAATTATATTTAGCCATTGTTAATTATAAAACTCTGCGTAGGACTAACAAAATTAAGCTTCTGTTTATAAATCATTTTCCTTTGCTTGTTGTCTTTATTTCAAACAATATAAATACATTTTAATGTGCAAAGTTTTAAGTGTAAGGGAATAATACTATTTTGGTCTCCAAATTCATCTGGAACAATTGGAGACTTAATGCAAACATGTAACCGCAGGACAAATATATTAAAAATGATTTGTCCCCTGATACACTTGATGCAAGGCTGGAGACTTCAACGCGGTGAGATTTAGTAAAAGTTTTAGAAGATTGATAATTATGGTCCTGATGCATATATTTGATGAAACAGATAAGCAGTGAAGAGGGAGTGTGGAACAAATGTGTTTCGTTTTCGTTTCGTGTCGTATATTACCCCAACACTAAACGCTTTGCAACAGTCGCGTTTGCGAACGCAATTCAGATTTTTTTTGTTAAACTCGATATAAAAAAAAATCACTATTCGAAGCGCGACTTGACGCCAAAACAGTTTTTTGTAATGGCTGGTAAGAAAGCTCAATTTTGCTGGTTATAATAAGGTAAACAATTACAAATTAAAAAAATAAATCGTTTGAGTGTCATTAAATATTGTAAAGTTTAAAAAAATCGAGTATCATTTTATTTTTTAAGTACGTATGTGTTGTATATAATTATTGTGAATTTAAATAATGTTTTTAAAACAGAAGAATGGCTCCAAAAAACATCTCATCTCATGGACATTTCCCAAAAAAAAATCTATAAATTTGCCAATCTCCTTAGTTTTTTTTTTGGAAATTTAGCAAAATTTTATAAATTGATTTATTTTAATGCGAATGGTTGAAATAAGTCTCTTTTCACTCAAGTAATACTTTAAATAAAAAGATAAATAAAAAATAATAAAAAAATTCAAAAAACTTGAAAATTTTCTAAGGCTATAGGATTAGCTTTTTTTGAGTAATTTAGCAAAATTTTATAAATTGATGTATTTTAATGGGAATTAGTTGAAATAAGTTTCTTTTCACTCAAATAATGCTTTAAATAAAAAAAGAATAAAAAGTAATAAAAAAATAAAAAAAATCTATAAATTTGAAAATCTCCTTTGAATTTGAATTTGAAAGGAGAGAAAAGTTAAACAACTTGAAGTCGCGCCAGAATCGCAAAATTATTTTGTAAAATTGAGCTTCTTTTGTCGCAAACGCGCTTAGCAATTGTCGCTAAGCATGTAGTGACGGGGTTACAAATATCGCTTAATAAACAATTTCTATCATGCCCTTTATCGCAAGACAAGAAGCTAATAACCACTAAACTTGTAGTCTTTCGTCAAATAAAGGGATATATTGATCAATATTAAACTTATAGAACTGGAACAGCTCGTAGTTTATCACTTCGAGCTAATATTACCATTAGCAAACCCTTATTATATGCATTAATAGTAAACATAGAACTAACGGCTTTTAGAGCTTCGGATTATGTTAAAATATCTAGCAATACATATTGAACAAGCTTTGGTTTAATTCACTACCACTACCATAACACATTTTATTGCAACAGTAAAAAACCGTAAACAATGCGCTTGCTAATCCACGTCGTACCCGTACATTGGACCTTCCAGATAGGCTTTGTACATATCCTTCGAATTCCTTCGTATTCGACGACCGATCGGTTCCAAATCGTTATAGCACTTAGGAAACACACGTTCCACCGCCTCGATAGCTTCTGCTGCACTTACCTTCCGGACAGCCAGTACCGACTTTAGGGCTTTGGTTTTTACACAGTCCTAAAAGGAATTTAAACAATGAAATCAATTAATTGAAGAAATTATTCCGCAGCATATTATAATCCCGTACCGCATGTGCCTGTTTGATCTTCAACGGTGAAGCATCACCCTGCGTACAAGCGCTCAGAAACGAGCAATGAGTAAGGTTGGCCGCACGAATTTCTGTACACGCTAAATGGTCGATGTTTTTGAAATCCAAATTATTGTTACAGTAGTCGAACATGTGGATCATTTCGTGCGTCAGTACACCCTGCACGATTCCCTCGTTTCTTGCAATGTTCTGGCAAACTACAACTTGATTCAGCACCGGATCGTAACCACCGCTGACGGATGCGTCGCACACCTCACACGCTATATGGCGTCGAATATCAATTTCGCTGCAAACAGAGAAGCGATAATTAGAATTACTTACAGATTAAGACCTATGTTTGCATGTTTGCCAAATTTCACCACTTACCAACCAGAACTTTTCAACGCACCCATCATCAACTTCACCATGGGGCTTTTCTTCACACAAGAGTAAACATTCCGTTCACACTTGATCTTGTCCAGACTTTCCGTGCCTTCTATCCCGAGCAGTACTCGGCCCCAGCTTGGTTTGAACTTTTCGCCTCGTCGCTCCGGATACAGATCGTAGCCCCACTGTTTCTCGTTGCTCTCCCGTTCGCTTCTATCGATGATTGCGTTTGGGATAGGGGCGGTACGCGTTTCCGACGATTTGCCGGTCTCTTTTTCCGATGTTTTGGAAGCCATTAGCAATGGATCGTACTAATGCAGCACGGAGTAATCGAAAGCTGCTCTGAAGGGTTTATCTGATCCACGTTAAAAACCGCCAAGACAGCTGATGTAATCAAATCGCCGGTAATCCAAGTCTTCCCCTCAAACAGGCAAATGCTTCAATTTTCCCTACGTTTCCACTTTAGATAAGCTTTCCGAGGGCATTATTGTGTGTAACAACGGCTAGGGATAAGTTTTTGCACTCCGTATGTAATGATTTTAAAGATTTTGATTAAACTTTTCGATGAACTGTGTTATTATTTATTTATTTGTATTGCGAGTGCAGCACAACTGTCATTTCACATTGCGTAAGAAGTAGCCGCGTTTACAACACACGGTTCAGAGATAGATATTTGAGAGAATATTTTGTTTGGATTTGTAGCAGTAAAAATTCATGTTTTATGGTTCTATCTGTTTAAAATATCATAAAAATACTTTTGTGCCTTCAAAGTTCTCAAAACTCATCTAACAATTAGTAGTTTCGTCGCTTAATACACCAAATCTATTGCACGTTTGTGGAGCAAGTTCAAACTGCAATAAAACTGCAATAACGCCTCAAAGCGCTTTTGCAAAACACGTGCTTCTGTCGGACTTTTATCGTTCGAAATAATATTGGAATAATATTAAAAGTTTTCCTAACAAAATAAAACACTTGAATAACTTGAATTTTCTCAATATTTTGGAGAACTGATATACACCCAAAACTGCGACACTGTCACCTTCAATATCAACAGCAGCAGCAGCAGCAAAGGGGAAGGAAAATAGCACGTGTATTCAAAACATTTATTAATTTTGATCATATAATTCATGGTTTGAAACATTAAGGGTACATTATTCTGGCTGCAGTTGTTGTTTTACAATCAAACTAACGAATGAAACGAATCGATTCAAACTATAAACACAGCGCACATCCTCGTCCTAAAAAACGGGGCTCCCTAACTGAGGACAAAACTCAATAATCCTCTTTCGATTTGATTGTTTTTGAATCGTTTTATTTGTTTAGTTTGTTTTGTCGGTTTGTTTTGTTACTGCCATCACACACACACACGCGCGGTGGGGCACACTATCTCTTTTTGTCTACTTACATTTGCCACCGGCATCTAACTTGTTTTTTTTTGTTTGCATTTATTTGCGTATTGTTACTGATGATTTTTGTTCATTATTTGCTGTTTATTTTCTACCACTAGACATTGTTTTGTGTGTACAGTAATATTTGTACGTGTGTGTGTTTTTTCTTTTTTAATAGTTTTTCCCGCTTGCTTTTTCCTGCTCTTTTGCGCACTTTTTTCTTTTCCTGTCTAGCGCCACCTTAGTTAGCTTGTTCGTATATATTGGCTTGTTGAGTAAGTTTTTTTATGCGTGTGTAGTTTAGTAACCTAGCGTTTTAGCAAAAAGGGATAAATAAAACACATGTACAAAAACGAACCATTCTGTATGTTACACAGTCGAACAAACTGATCGTTCTACCACAATCCTGCCTAATCTCATGTACACCTATATCAGAAGAGCTTCAGTTTCATCTATGGGTTTACTTTGTACCACTTTTTTGTTTTTACTATTAGTTTTGCTTGTACGGTGAAATTATACAGGTAAAACACTTAAAAACAACCTAAAACATTCGTTTTTATTTGTTTATTTTCCTTCTTACATTTTATCTTCCTCAGTGTAGCGTCAGGTTGATGTTTTCTCTTTCTGCTTGAAACGGTTTCTGTTCTGAACCGATTCACCAACGCTAGGTTTTTTTTTTTGTTTTATTGCGATTTTCCTTCTTTTGTTTGTCTGTTTTATATTTCGTAATTTCCTTCTTTCTGTTTCACCTCTTTATATTATTGTTTATTATCTTATCTTTTCTTCTTTGCGGCTGCTCGCGCCTGCTCGTTTAACTCGTCGTATAAAAAAGAAATAAAAATATATATCCTCTGCACTTATGTGTTACCTTCATTCTTAGGTGTATGCGGAAAATGACTTACATGTAAACCGGCGACATACTTTTTACGCGCCATTTGCGTGCTGGCTGTACTGCGTTTGCGTGTAAACTGTTCCATTCTTCCCGTACTTGCTATGATGTATATGTATTTCTATTATTGTGTTTTGTTTGTTGTTTCGTTCTAAGTTATCTTTCACATTGTTTTAATCGGCTTTTTCAGTGGGTGCTGTTGGGTTGAATACTTCTTCTGTTTTTTTACTGTCTTTTCTATCGAATAAAATTTGTGTGTATGCGTGTAGTTTATTGCCTATTTCTATTATAGGATAGGTACCACCGCGTCCTCAACACCGTGAAGCAGAAAGTAATCATTTTACCGTTCGTTCCTCTTCTGCATTGCTTTGGATCATAGTTTTATTTATGAGGATAAATGTTGTTGCGCGATTTGTTGTTTAGTAATTGTTGTTTAACGTTTTCACATCATAAGAGTGTTTGAACGCAAACGATCCAACAGCACTGGGAAGCAGAATCTGAAGTGAAGAAAAATTATAACTTTCTGCTTCTTGGTATGTTTGTCCCTTCTTTGGTGTACCGTGTCGGTTTTACGGGGTTTTTTTTTGTGTAATTATATTTAGCTTTGCTTTGTTATTTATTGTATACCCAGGTAATTTACCACGTCCGTCAGCCAGCACTCGCGTCGTACATGTTGTGGTTTCTATTGTTTTGTTGGTGTTACGAATATCTCTGCTCTGTTTCATTACTGTTTTATGCACTTTTCTGTTGATATTCTTTTCTTTTCTATACAGCGAAATTGGAGTGATGAACCTTGCGGTTTCTTACTGTTTTTACAAGCAACGTTTTTTTATATCATTTTTGTCTGTATGTAAAATAAGCTGCAGGACACACATTGTTGATCGGTTTTGTTGCAAGAGTAAAGAAACGAACTTGTCAATTAAACGAAATACAAAATGAAAGTAAAATGTCAACGCAATGTGTAGATCCTTTGTTTCCGAGCCGAGTACCTAGAACGTTGTGTAGGTGTGGTTTCCCCTTATATGTTTCAATGCATTTTCTACTCACATTTACGATAGCGGGTACACTTTGTCTGTTTCAGCGACAAATAGTAAAGTTTTTACTAAACATATCGATTCAGTTGTATAATTCGTAAACCGAAACAGCTCTGCTTGTTTTCCTTTTTTTGTGTCTTTTGTGTTGTTTTTTTTTCTTCTTTTTCCTTTATTCAATGCCAGATCTGCTTGCTTAATCCAAATACACCGCCACTAATTTATGGGTAATAGTTTTGCTTTACTACAACACGTGTTTTTTTTTGTTTTTTTTTCCCGCTTTGCCCGCACATTTACTTGCTTTTAACCTTACAATTTTGAGTCTTATCATTGTTCCTGCTTATCTGTTCATTTTTCTACTCTTTACTATTTACCGAAACATACATGTTAGGGATTAAAAATTGTACAAAAATAATAATAACACATTTTTCAGTTGAAAAGGAGACATATTGAAAAAAAAAAACTGAAAAAATTAAACTCTTTTTTGAGAGTAAAAATGTAACCGATACGTGTAAAGAAAGGATAGCGAACAAAATTAAAATATTACGCCCCTTGTTCATCACACTTTCGATTCCCTTTACACCCTATACACACGGCACCGGCCATATACCACCGTTGCACCGTTAGAAGAACCCGTACATTTTACACAAAAAATAATCTTTTTCGCGCCTTTTAGAGCTGTGTCCAATTTTTAAATAGAAAATTCGTATAAAATGCAGCTATGCTGCACATGATTTGTATTCAGATTTGTGTGTACTTGTCTTCTTGTTTTCATGTTTTAAACGCTTTTACAAGACCTTTTTCGCTTGTTTCTTTATTTTTCGTACGCGACTGCACCATCGGCATCCACAGCACATCCTGCCGTTTGAAAGATTATTTTAATTATTATTCCTATAAGTCGACGGTCCCTCGATATTGCTAGCCGGACAAATACTGATTTGCTTATCAACGAATGCAAAGCACGCTGCCTTTTGTCCTGATTTCCTTGGCCTGCGCACATTTATTGTATTTTGCTTTCACATTGTTCTCATCCAAAAAATGGAAAACCACAACAAAAAAGCAAAACATAAACCATTCACCTCTCGCAAAGCACTCGCTTTACATGCGTCCTTTGCGCTTATATCCATTTGTATAATTCCCTTCCCGCGCAAACCAATTCTTTCCTTTCCCTTTTATCTGCCGGCAAAAGGACGAGAAATCGACGATCGGTCTATGCAAACAACTGTATAATGGTTTTGAACACTAAAGCATCGCCAATTAAATGTGCACGATATTAATAGCGGTGTCCCTTCCGCTTCATTCCCGGTGCAACCTTTCGTACAGTAAAAATTATCATTTCTACATCTTATCCTTCTCTTTCTATTTACAAGCAAGCGTTCTTTAATACTTGTGTTCGATTCTTTTGTCCCCATAACCTAGCCCTAAAAATCACCCCATCATTCTTACCCCATTCATCAAGCACGCGTATTGTTTGGTTTGCATTTGGTTTTCTTCCTATAAAATTATCCACAAACACCTTACTAGCAGTCAATTTTCCTGTTCTCAGAGTGCGTTTATATGTTTACAATCACTAGCGAACATCACACGTGTGTTTTCATTTCACCTTTCTTTTTCTTTTTTGTTTGGTTATTACTAATTTACACGATTTCATCCATTACACATTTCATCCTTTTGCTTTCTCATACAAGGTCGAAACTTTTACCTTCGTCATATCACCTTTTGTTTAGTATTGTTTACCGCTGAACAGAAGCATTTTATGGAATGCATAAAGTAAATATGAACTTTAATTAAATTTCCCCAAAAACTGCTATTGTTTTGTGTGGTTTGGTTGAAATGTTCCTTTTTTCTTACACGAAATAAAAAGCGCCACATCTTGAATAAACGTTCCAAAGTCTAGTAGCTTGTCCCTTTTCTTTGGTTGGGAAATGTTTCTGCCACCTGCCAAATTTCTCCAGTCGGTTTACACATGTTTTGCCACATTGTTTACTTTTGCATATTATTTTGCTAGAATTTGTTTTCTCTTACTGCTCAAATGCATTTTCTTTGTTTGATCTCTTGTGAGAATTGTGAATAAATCGGGATTGCTTTCGTGTGTGTTGTTTTTCACTATGATTTTCCACTTCTTTCTTTTCGTTAGTGTGGCTTTACGGTCTATTGCATACTACTTATTTACATTCGCTATAACATCTTTACAACAAATCAAAAAAATCTAAATGTTGATGTATGTTTTTGTTCCACGTCGGTTTTCGCTTTTTTTGTCATTTTCGGTACACTTTTACATGAAAGATAAAAAAATAATTAAAAACATTTCTTTTCCATCCTCGATTCTCATTAATGCGGTTTTTAATATTAATTTTGTACATGTCCTTGGTAAATGCTGCTTAAACACAGTTCTCTACAAAAATGAATACTATTTTCTTTAGTTGTATTCGTGTGTTAATCACATACTGGATAGCCACAAACAACTAATATTATAAACCTTGCAATAAACAGAGATGTGGACAATACAGTTTAAAATAAACCTTATAATGCAAGGCTTGGAAAAGATATATGTAGTCCAATGAATCTTTCAGTTGTTTATATTCCATCGACTGCCAGATGCGCATCCAGTGCTTTGATTCGGTTCCTTCACGTCGCTTTCGGGGAGAGTAGAAAAAAATAAACTGTAACGATCGCACTACGCAGTTGATTCTGAAATAACGAACATATTTAGGGAAGGTAAAGTCATACAAATAAAGTTAATAAAATATACGGCACGCTTCTTCCTTCAACAAAGCTCAAAACAAAGAAATCACCCAAAACCTTTCTTTGAAATGATCTTGCATAACAATCTGAAAATTAAAATCTTTGTACTTAAACTTTTTTAAATGATAAGAAAAATAAAAAAAAGAACTTTAAATAAATCAGCCGCTACCCGGTTGAGACTTGGACATATTTTGCAAGAACAAACGATCAACACAATAGACTTCAATGCGTAAGACAACGAACGTCTTGGTAAATCCTTTGAGGAAAATGCCTCTGTAGAAGATGGATTACCTACCAAAAGGAAAATACTTGTGAAGGACGCTGTAGTGATGGGAACTTCGTAGAGGAATCATGAATCCTCCAACTCCTTCTTCCGGAGTTGAAAATCCGGATTCGACTCTACCCAACTAGCCGTATTACTCCGGATTCAACTTTGTAATGGAATTTTCCATTGTTTTTCTGGAAATTTTAAAAAGATTTCTTCTGAGGTTTGTACAATTTTCATTGCTATTTTCCACAGGTTTCAATTGGTACTGGTATTGAGCACCAATACTTCGAAACAAATTTCACATTAACTCACCCCCCGGATCATTTGTCAGAGTTGATCCGAAATCGACTCGCTAATGTCCTGGAGTTGAATTACTGAACGCTGAACGCTCTTCGTATGATGTGACCAAATATAAGTGATTTACTACGAGCTACCCAACGGACCCCTGTGAAGCCAACCAAAAGTGAGAATTCAATTAAAAACTATCCCCTGTTAACCCTTAAGTGAATGTAACCTATTTGAGTTAAAATGATCCGCATTGAAGACAAGGTATAAAATACCTTTTATAGGAAAAACATAACAGATGTAACCATGTTCTCTTTCAGTCCCCATGAAAAACAGTCACCGATTAGTCAGATAAACACCTGATGTAAATACCTGACTCACAGCATCATGTTCAAAACCCTGCAACGGCAGAAGTAGATAATAAATAAGAGCAATCAAATAAATAAAGAAAATAAAAACAACAACTCAAAAGGTGTGTAAAGTTTTATATACTCATCTCTATTGTTAGTTTTTTTTTTTACGACGCATTTCATTTCTTTTTCTTTCCTCGTTGACGACGCTTGTCGTCTTGTTCTATATATCTGCTTTAGCTGCATTTGTATATTATATGGCGTGTGTTTGTGTTCGACTACACTTTTTAGCTCACGTAAATCCGTGTATACCATTCAGTAATCCGATTGAGGGTTCTAGAATTTCAAATTTGCGATCATGCGCTACCATCCGAGTGAGGAATTGTTTTCATCGGTTTTTGAACTCAATTATGGTTGTTCCTAGTTTTGAAATAAGATCTTTCAACCAAACGTAAATTAAAAGGGATTTTACAATTAATTAATTCGCAAATATATAGGCTTATGTTGTGCGATTAGGATTTTTCTTTTCTGTTTCTGTTGTACTAGCGTAATCTGTTCGTCAAGTTCACTTGCTTTCAATTTTTGTTCGTTACTCTCTTCATCTATGATGAATTATACGATCGCTTTTATTGCGATATGATTGATTTAGGGTTGCCGTTACCGTTACATTAATTTTGTTTTAAAAATGTTTCTCCCTAGATGATGATTATTTTATGAAATGATGTGCACAACAGATCCTCATTCATACACACTTTACACTAACTTAATTTAATTTTTAACTTTCATTGCAACAAAACGTACATATATTGTAACACTCGTCAATAGTGGAGTGCTGCCATTACACATAATTATTACATATATTCTTACTTTGATGTTTTAAAAGTGCCTAAAAGAAAACTGTCAACTGTACGAAAAGACTTAGCTAAAATATTAATTCACACGTTAGAGAAAACAAAACTGATGTGCCAACCAGAACCGTATAGAGAAACAAATATTTGTAACCTTATTTATCTTTCTTTAGAAATAATACCAATTTTAATTATTAAACTAAATAAAACCGATTTTCGTAGTACGATCGTAACCGTTCATCTGTGACATTTTCCACAATTGTATGATTGCCATATACTTGTTCTACGATACTCTGAAATGGATTGGTTTCTTTTTTTTAGATGGTTGTTTTATATCTCTTTCAACCTCTGTTTCATCATTCCCCAATTTTCCTTCTCCCTTTACTATCACAACGGAAGGAACGTCTTTTAGTGTTTCTTGTATGCCCTGTTTTTAGTCTGTTGATTGTTTGGGAATTTTCGGTCTTTCTTTTATACGTGTTGAAATCAAAGAAGTAATCCTTATTGGCATTTGTATTGAATTGGATTTAAGGAGTTTCTGGTTCGCTTTTATGTCTTGCTATTCGTCATAAAATCTGCACTATATAGAAGTGTGAAGCAAACACAACGTAAATTTTTCATTGCCTTCCTACACATTGGATGAACGACAAAATGCAAAACAATGCAGTTAAATGTGTACAAAATGCAAAATAAACAATGATATTCTATTGATCTGATACCAGCACACGTTTGTAGCGATGCTTATGGGAAACTATTGCAGTGGCTATGATGTAGTTCTATTGTGGTTAGCAAACAAGCTATGCATGAGATGCTGTCTGTGATAGTAGCAGCAGTTGTAGTAGTAATAGTAGTAGTAGTATTGTAGTAAAAATTGATGTGATTTTTTTTAACATAGACACACACGAACACAGTCTTTTTCTTCCGCACTGATAGGTATGTATGTATGGTTAGGTGGTACATATTGTTGTTTATTGAACGATGAACAGACACAAAAACTAAACAGTGTACAATCAAATTTTACCCTTCTCCAAAAGGGTGTTTGAATAGTAAAACAATTGAATAAAATACCTGTTTTTATTTTTTATGCTAGAGTGTGTGTGTGTGTCTTTTGTTATACTATTATTGTTATGTATGTTTTATGTATGCTATATTGGAGCGTGTTGTTTAAATTAATTCTCTATTGATATCGATTGTAGACAGTACCCATCAGAAGCGCTTTTCCTTCGCTAGGAAAGTTTCACGCATTTGCTGGTGTTGGTGTTAACGAAAAGGTATTATGGCATTCTATTATTTGTAGCATTGTTTACAATGCAAAAGAAAACAAAACATCCCACAAAGATGGACTTACATGGAGAGAAAAAAAAACAATAGAGGTGTCGATGTACTATCATTAGACAAACACTGAAAGACATAATACTATTGTTTGTGTGTGAATTGTAAGCTGTACGTGGGTATATATGGTAAGGTGATTGTGTTGCTTTATCTGTATGCTAGTGTAATGGATGAATTGGCCATCGCATGCTATCTTGTAATCAAATAACTGATGTGCTTTAAAATAAAAATCATGCTTCTTAGATAGACTATTACAAGGATCGTGTTTAGGCGCAGTGTGACAGAGTACCATAAAGACATTTGACAAGAAACAGTGGCAGAAGAGATTCTCAAGAAGATAAAAAAAAATTATAACTGTGGCGTGTGTTTTTTTGTTTGTGTAGGCATTTTTGTTTCTTATCGTATATCACCTTAAAAATCATGTATCTTTTTAATTACACTCCGCTACTATAATATGTTTGTTGTTGTATGTTCCGTTGCCTGTACACTGTGTTTCGTCCTTCATGTTTATCGTCTCTAAATGTTACACTTGTTTTAGTTTCCCTTTTGTTTGCTGTTTGTTTACCTTAAACACTTTAAATAAAGTTGTACTATTTGTCACCCGCGAACGTTGAGTTTTCTTCTCTTGTTTCCGGGATCATGTTTTTTTTCGACGCCATCTTCCTATACAAACACACACTCACACAAGTGTGGGGGGGGGGGTTAGGGCATGTGAGAGAACTGGAGAACACACAAACTTCCGATTCGACTTTATGCTAGTGCGTGCGACTTTCATTATGTTCCACACTTTTCACTATTATTTTCTGTTCCATTGGTTTGATTTGTCTCACTCTTTCTCTCTCTCCTGCCTGCAACACAGCACAATTATCAAAACTGTATATGTGTGTGTGTGTGTGGGTATTTGATTTGTTGTATCTTTAACAACGTTTGTAAAAGTGCTCCTAACATGTTTGCGCCCTCCGCCGTGCAGCAATTGAAATTTACTTATGCTACAGTTTGTGTATCTAGTACATTTCTATTAGATTTGTATCTTGCTGCCCACCGGGGGTTGTAGTTGGCAGAAAGCCCCAAAGTTTTCGACATCTCTTATTCTCTCCCTGCCTGTTGTGTGAACGGGTGCAGAGAAATTGTCGATGCTGTTACGTGTTTCTAGCTGTCTCTCTTGTCTGCTTTCTTCTCTTTTCAAGAGAGAGAGTGTGTTGTGTTTGTTATTTGTTGTTCTTTGTACGGCTGATGTTCCTTTCTGTTCGACACTTTTTGCGAAGGTTCTTTCTAAATACGTCTTCGTCCGGGTTCGTCGTGTTGGGCTACTACAGGTCGTTTGTATGCTTGTTTAAAGATTACTTTGTTTATTTCTCACACTATTTCATCTATTTCAACAATTGTGTTAAGATTAAGTATTGATTCTCTCTTGTTTCTATTACGATTTTGTTTCACACCACCAGTGGACTTTCCGATGGTGATATCTACCAACTAAAACGCACTATATAGCTTTGTGTATTTGTTTTTGTTGTGGTCGAACTACACAAGAGTCCTGTTTTTCCTTCTTTTGGTTGCTTTGTATTGCATTTACTGTTTGCCATTTTACCGACAAGAGCTTATACTTCTACATTTTTGTTTTGTTAAAATCAGAACACGGTTCCGAGAGATGCCCTTTCGAATATACTGCGTACACACACTCACATATAATATATGAAGGTTTGCGACGATCTGACAAAAGCTAACACACGCTCCCATCCTGCTGCATAAACCGTGTCGTCGAAGGGTAATACATAATAGTTGTGTAAAACTGTCTAAGACAATAGTACCATCCCCGGCAGCAAAACGGAAGGGCGCAGAACCAAACCGAAGTGGCGTTGGGAGTCTGTGTTGTCTCGAAATCTGTTTTCCTTTGCAACCATCAATGTCGGGTTTTAGATAGTATTTTTTTTACACGTTAAACACGTTAGTATCGCGCGTTTTTTTTCGATATTTGATATCGATATATTATGTTTTTGTTGTTGCTGTTTGCGTTAATTATTATCCTTTTCCTTTCTTAATGTGGCGGCTGTCGTTCGCTTTGCTCGCTTCATTTATCAGTGAGTTTTGCTTCTCGTGTATATATATAAAGATATAGCTTGGTATATATATATAGTTTTATGTGTATATAATTTTAGTACTTAACTCACATGCTACTCACTACGGTCCTACTCCATACTTTTTCTGCCACATATCAAAACTTACACTGCGACTGTTACACGGTACATGCTGCTATCAAACTGCTTTTCTTCATCTTCCTCACATTCCTAAAGACTACAAGACTTTTGTTCGTATCTGTTTCTAATTACTTTTTTTTCGTTTTCCCTTTGTTATGTAATATACAGCTCGTTTCACATTCTAAACTTACTTAACTTTCAACCACATCACGTACAATTTTACATGTTAATGTTTATGCTCCTTTACACCTTGTTTTATTTTCTTTTTTTGCACGCAACTTTACGAGCGTGCTTGCATCAATTTTACTGGTATAGGTTGTTTCTTTATTTTAGGTTGCACATGTGTTTGTATAGTTCTCCGTTTGTTATCGCTACTTTGTTATCGTTTATTTTGTGTTTAGTAAACTTAGCGTACTCATCTTTGCACTCTATTTTCTCTTCACTACTTTAAAACTACTAATTGCATATATCTGTACTTCTTTTTTTTGTTTTGTTTTTTTTCTTCCTCTTTTGTGTGCAGCTTTTTCCATTTTTCTCCTATGGAATCTACTTCAAACAAAAGGTAACAAATGGAGGTGAAAAATCATTCCATTTTCTGTTTCCATTACACCATTAGCAAGCGTTGCCAATCATTAATCACGTCCCGAACAGTCGAACATTGTATTTAGTTGACTGTGTCTGAATTATGATTTGATGCAAACTGATTGCAATCCGTCTGCTCACTGGTTTCGTGTCACATATATGACGACTCCTCCATCACTATTGGCGTACTTTGTATACGGGAGATACGATACACACCGCTGTAAATAATGCGTAATTTTATTCTTACTCTTTACAATCGCGCTTTGTGCTACCTCTTCATGTGGGTAGTAATAAACGTTCCCGAAACATTACAATAGAATGTAATTACTATAAAATAGATATTTGTGAACTCGAAGTTAAAAATATTACAAAAAAAAACGTATAAAAAATAAAACAAGCTGCTTCTTTCGGTCTGGACTACTATCCTCTTCTAAACAACTACTAAAGTGTTACTACTACAGCTGGGTTAGGGTTTTGTTGTGTTCTGACTTGAATAGCTGCTGCTGTGACGGTTGCAGTAGCGTTGCTGCTTGCGCAAGATGCTGCTGCTGTTGCTGCAGCAAAGGCATTAGAGCGATCGAATGTTGATACTGTTGTTGTTGCTGTTCGGTGGCGACTGTTGGTGTTTCGAGCAGTGGTACAGCAGCATGATTAACGACATTCGCTACACCACTTGCTCCGGTGGCGATACCGGCGGCTCTTATGGCGCTCGTAGTGGTAATGGTTGGAACAATCAGCTCTATATTACCGATACGAGCAGAAACTGTTGCTGCTCCTAGGCCGCTACTAATGGCGGATGGTTGTTTGTTGTTCGTTCCACCACCGCTTGCTCTGCTGCCTCTGCTGCCTGCGCTGGCAGCACCACTACCGCCACCACCGATGCCGTTATTTCAATAAACCACCGAATGCTCTTCGGCCGACTGCTGAGCCGCGGCGAGATGATGCATCTGGATTGCCCCGACTCGCCCGTTAGCCGTGCCCGCATCCACCACCGGCATGTTGCCCGGATTAATGCTTCCAGCATGGGTTATAATAGTAACCGGGACCGTATGGTGCTGAGGTGGAAGGGGTCCAGCTGGGCCCGGTCCCTGTTGCTGGTGGCTTTCCGGCGGCGGCTGCTGCTGCGGTTGCTGCTGCTGTGGATGCGGCGGCGGCGGATGTGATGTACGAGGGGATGGCTGGGTTCGTACCGTTGAAGGCGA